>JAWNLE010001316.1:0-309936 GCA_035041375.1 Drosophila conformis
AGTAAGTGTTTCACAAAACATACTTACGGTCATTGAATGACAATTTGACCCATATAAAATATTGATCATCTTAAACGACCGAGATAATATAAACATATATCTCCATGTCATGTAATTTAAATATATCCGTAGTTTTATCAAGATCAGATTATTTTCTTAAGAAGCTTCCATAGAATCGGGTATTTAAAAATGTCTAAAGCAATTTAGATGTCAGCAAGTAGTCTGCAATGTGGGTTGCTAAGGTATTTAATTTTCGGCAAGACGAAATCTTTGATACCTAATTGTAAATATATTTGGCCAAGAGTATATTGCTTTTGTAAAATGTACATCACTGTCTGTATTTATGCAACTTTGCCAACATTTTGGTTTAACGGCCCCAAAGATTTGCACCGACCCTGCCCACTAAAAATCTGAGCTTTTGAGCTACAGTCACCAAATTTGGAATGCAAATTACCACTAATTTAAAATATGCCTATGGCATAAAAATCCCTATATATTCAATATATTGATAATGCGTAAACCAATAGTTACCAGACGTGGAAGGAATTTCTAGTTATCACCTCATAAGATTGGGAAAATTTCTCGGCCATGGTCACAATTTTGCAGCTAAGGTTACCAAACTTGAAATTAGGCACATAAATAGAATATAATTTTATTAATGCTCAGGAAGCATTTACCAGGCCTATTCTGGATTAAAAGCCAAGTGACAAGTGCAAGTGGGTAGGCCAGGGTATTCAGGCCACTCCCAATCCCGCCCGGCAAAAAATCGAAAGAAAAAAATCACCTTGACTTACCAAACTTGGAAGGATTACGGATTACGATAAGATTTATAAAAAAATACATAAGTATTAATTTTGCAACCGAGAGCGAATCCATTGGTAAAATGAAGTATTTATCAATATACTAAAAGATTTTATACTTACGTTCATACAAATTGATGTGTCGAAAACAGTTTCTGTTATATCGTCAACAGGTAATAGATCTTGCACGCTTCCCGCGATAGACGATTCAACACATGCATTGTCGTCATTTTTTGTTTCCAATCCGCTGTCGGTACAAGATCCGTCTACATCCCTTACAATTCCAGTCTCGTCATCTTCTTGAAATGGAGACAGTGACGTCTTAAAAACATTTTCATCCAATTGCGATTTCTTTCGCAACAAAAAACCGAAGTTTTCAAAGAAACCACCATCAGCATCCTGGAGCCTGCAAAACATATTTTTGGTTTATTAAAGATTTTACAAATTTGGTAAAAAGTAAAATATGCTTTGAAATAAAAGTGGGATCAAAATACAATATATTATCCTCCACCAAATACATTTTCAAACAAATAAATCTCAAACAACATCCACTAAAATAGTAATCAAGTATCGCAAATCTAAATTGATTCCATAATATATACAAAATACAACCTAATGTAAGACAACTTTACAATTTTCAATTAACAAGTATCAGGCATCGTCGTAATAACCCCTTTACGTTAGATTGCAAAATCAGGTTTGTAAAAACGATTAAAAACTTGATGGCACGAAGACTTGCAATGAATTATTTACACATTTGTAGATAAAACCCGCCCCGACCAAACTGTTTGGCGTTTGCCGAGATTTATTACAAGATAGCCAATGAATTGAGCATAAATTCTTGCATGAACACCTTATTCTTAATTATACCAAATCTCGGAACAAGCTCTGGGACGTGAACACTGTAAGATTTGTTGTAGTCAGTGGACTGGTCTGATATGACACCAGCTGATCAAGCCTGGCTTAATACAACCAACCTAAACACTCATATAGAGTAGATGTAATAGTAGCAAGCCCAAATGAAACTGGGAAAAGATTAATGCTACCTTACAACTCGAAAGAGCTAGAAACGAAACGTATGTCCCATGGTAAAACTTTCATCTTTAAAATCACTGTTCACAGTCACATGTTCGGCAAATAGTTGGATTTTCACCACAAGTCAGCAGGCGGTGGTTTCTGGGAAAGCATATCTTATGAACAGGAGAGATGGGGACCCTCAAAAAAAAATGTGGGGTGTATTCGATTGAACCGTATTCACTTATTTAAAATTTCTTACAAGCGAATCACACAGAGCGACATCTTGTGATATAAATTGGAATTATTCAAAGATGTGAAACACTGCTCACATAGGCAATATCACCATCAGTCACAGCTGTTAGTTGATGTATGAATCGTTGCGCACATCAATTGCTTTAAATTGAATTTATAAGGCAAATTAGGTGTTATAGTTGCTATTGTTAATACTCCTCACTGTTTTGCAAGATCTTTTTGTCAAAAGATAGAGGTGATGGCTAAAAACAACATGGGGACTAAATATGCAGCTGTTGGCAACTGTGTGCAGAAGGTAACGAACAATTGTCATAGCCAGACGATTTGTGGAAAATGCATTAAACCTTAAAGCTTCTCAATATATGATAATAATAATTAATGACGTTTAGAGACATTCATAGATCTTAATACTCAATAAGGCAATCTTGTTTGTAAACCTTCTACGGTAGATGAAATTCTTTCTTGCTTTGCGAATTCCAGAGTCTGGGCAATGGAACTACTAATTTAAAATACATGTAATTCAATATAATAATCTTGAAAATAAGATTAGTTTTATTAGTGTTGATTATCGGCAAATTTTTAATATTATTTCAAATCTTTATACTAGTTTGTTAACACTTACGCAGTGAATGCCAATTATTATTAGTTGTGGACCGAAAAATCGGTGAATATTTTGAGTGGAACAAAGTGGTTTAGGAACACCCTAGTGATAAAATGCTTGGCAAAAACATACAGATGACTTGATTATCAGAAATAGAAGAGGCAGAGAGACAACATATAAAAACATTAATAATTTGTATTAAGATAAGAATTAAGAAATAATTGAAATATTAATTGCTTACATATTAATTCAAATTAAATAGCATTAAACATGCACACTATTCTCAAATATATATTTCTGATTCAGCATCACTTGACGAGTCGATATCGGCATGTATTTAGTTCCTATGTGAACTAGATCTGTGTCCTTCCTGATGTAACTTGGAATATATCCGATTTTTTATTCTATATATATATATTTTCTTCAACTTCGGCTTAATATGTACATTTTTAGTTAAAGTTAAGTGTCGAACGATTGCAAGGGTATGTTTTCTTCGGCGTGCCTAAGATAGCCGGTTTTTACTTGTATTTGAAGCGCAACCGTCCCCTAAATCCCTAAAGACTTCTGAATCACTCTGAATGTAATTTTAATTTATTATGACACACGCTGTACTCGATGACGTCAGTAAGGGCTAAAGTTTTATTTTTGCAGAGCAAGTCGAATGTTATTCAAATTAATATTATCCACATATTATAATATATATCTTAATTAATTAAATATGTTTTCTCGATAAATAGATAAGCTAAAACATTTTGTACATTTAATTCTAACTATATATGTATATGTGTCATTGTTTGATCTAAGCATAAACGCATTTCTGAGATAATGAAAGAGATGCACATGAATATATGTATTTAAATGCAATATATTTTAAACATATGAACATATACACAGTCCTATATGTATTTATCATTTACTGAGATGTGTGAGTATGTGAATCCATGTTCACATCATATAAATTCAAAATTGTGATCACAGGTCTACATGACTGAACATTTATACATAATTATAATCTGATGAACATGTACTCACTTGTGTTCGTGCTCTGTGGGTGGGTTCGATTTAATTTCCTGCAGTTTATTAAAAAACCCTTTCCACATAAGTTCCTCATCCATTTTTATTTTGTCGAAATCAAGCAGCGAACAACTCAAAGCGCGGAGGCAGGCCAAAGCGAACTGATGAATAAAATCTTCTTCGGCTTACAGTTTCTCTTAATTTCATTACGCTCGATATATATATGTGCATATATACATGTATATGCTGTGGTAAAAAATATAGCACCATAATAATAATCTGCCTTTGTTCGATTTTTTTTCTTTTCAGCAAGCTCAGCGCCTAAGCAAATACAAATGCACTTGCATGTGTCATTTATTTCTATTCAAGAAAGAATCGAACAAACATATAGTAACGAATATTTTAGTTCGTAGTTATTTTGTGAAACTTGAAATATGTCCGCTATTTCTCTGCAGGCAGTAAAAGCTCGGATCAGTGCAAAATATTCTATTCACCTTCGAAATTTGTAGTGAAATTCAGATTTCGACATTTTGACTTCGTTCTGCAAGGGTATGAAATATTTTGGGTGCCTAAGATAGCTGTGTTTTTCTACTGATAACAACACTATTTTTATTCAGGTGCTGTATATACAAACGCACATATATACATGTGTGAGTTGTAACTATCATTTTTTATAAAGTATTTATTTATTAATTACAGCATAGAACAGAAAAAACATAAACTTATCTCTTTTGTGCTGGTAGCTATGTGATTAATGGATGGGTTTCATAAGTAAGCTCGACAAATGTAAATCTTGAGAAAAATGAGGGCGATAATATGTATTGCCAACAATAAAGAAAAAACCCAATTTAATTTTAATTCACTGACTCATTGCTTAGTTAAAAATAAATCAAACTCCGATTCTGATACGTAAAGTATACAAATTTCGGTATTCGGTTCACAAATGGGACCTTGACTTTTAGGTCTCACGCTTTCTGATTGAGAAATTCGTCGTGACTGATTGCGGAATATCGGATTCCATTTCAACTAAAGAATTATACACATAAATATGTCGGTTTTTCAAATTTATAATGAAATTGAGATGTTAGCAGCTCGACAAAAACCTATTAAAAATGGATTCAAAATAAGGGATTACGAAGTGGAAGGTATATATATATATTCCTGATATGGATCAGCATTCGAGTCGATCAAGCCAAGCTATATGAACAAAAGATTCATACATACAGCTAAGTAACGGGATCGACCATTAGGTTATTCCGGTTTTTTTATATAACGGTTTTTAAGTTGATTTTAAAACTCAATTTTATTGAGTCAACAACCCTGATAGACGGGATTCTTCCACAAGTTTCAAATGCGCTATGATATATTTTATTATCAGAATATTTAAGTTTTTCTTGTACATTTTAATATATAAATTGATATCAGTGCTGTTGAGATTGAGGCAACAATGGGTATAATGAAAATGGTAACTTTAATTATTTCACATACTCAGTTTACACTTTATATAGATGAAAATAAGTTTATTAATATTAGCAGTGCAGCTACAAGGAATGAAACAAGTAAACCCTTGACTTTAAATTGTGTACAAATCGATTCAATAATATTTGAATGAACTGTTCAAAAAAAAAGAGTCAATCGATTTATATAAATATAATAAATTACATAAAAATGTTATCATATTATTGTAGTTAAACCTAATTACCGGTTGTTGGCTTTATTTTCAGCTTAATTTTATCATTCTAATTTACTGCTTGTACACACATTATTTTTTGTAGAAAATCATGAAATCAGCTAATCATGGGTGCACACAGGCATGAGGATTCTAAGTGGCGTACATTTAGACGTCCAATCAGTTAATTATTTTTTCCGCAGCTCAGTCACTTTAATAGTTATTGTTTCGCATTCTATCATTTTCATTAGTCTGCAATGTAAAAGAGGGAATCATGTAATATATTTAGGAATATAAATTTTTGCAGATATTGGTCAATGCATACTTTTGGTAAATCCCTTGTTGTTGAAATTTCGGCTCTAAATCGTACTTCACTTTTCATTTGCTCAGTATTGAAATCCCGGTTGTTTAACCTTGCTTTAGTTGAATGGCTGTGTGGATGTTCGTCCCTTCGGTTGTTAGACCCATGACGTGATCCAAAATGATTTTCTCGATCACTCTGCACAGTTTCTCTGTCCTTCGCAACATAGGCCGCGCTAAGTGGCCGCTGACAATCGAAACCTCGTCGATAGTCGCTATAGCTGTTGTGATAATTGCCGGCGCCACTTTTATGGACTGAATTGCGATCACGAAAATTATTTCCACCGCTAAAATAATTCTTTTGAGACATATTAATGGTTAAGCTACGGCTGTCTCGCACATCGCGTTCCCGTTCTCTATCATCGTTTTCACGGACATAATGTCGGTTGATTGGTACTTGAGTTTGGCTAATGGCATCTGTAACATGGATTGAGGGTCGCTTTGACGAGACCTCCTCTTCTTGTTTCTTTTCGTAATGGGAAAAATCATCGAAAATTGATGTTGAATGTCTATAGGAGTGTAATATCTGTAACACCTCTATGCCTTTTGTGTTTGGTATCTCCTGCGTATCCCTTGAGTTCGTCACGGATTTATTGTCATTGTTTTCGAGTCGAATATGTCGGAGCTTTCCATTAGGCACATCTTTGACATATATCCATTTAACTTTAAACTTCCCTTTCCACTTGTCTTGAGACCAAACGGTTGATGTGGAATTGTAATCCACTGAAGTCATCATTTGTGCCATGCCACAAAAATGGCCAGAGCTATTTACGGAAAAAAAAAGCAAAACATTACCGCCCTCTTTGTGCCGTTCCTTAAAAGCGTCATCTAGGCGCTTATTGCCGTGATCTGTTGAGCACCAGATCTCATATTTTATACTGCGATGAATGTCATCTTCAGAATAAGATTTTATGACAAAAAACCTAGAAAAAAAACAACAAAAAATTAATTATTTTTTAATTAAATTGACAGAGTTTTTTTTACCGTGCGGAAGTTGCTTTGTTTAAATCGATTTCTGTTGGGTTATAGTTATTCTTGTCCTTCAATTCGTCCAATAATATTTGTGGATCAGCCGTCGCCTCTTCAGGTTTAGATGCACTTGGTGCAACATGTGGATTATTTTCATCACGGTTATTTTCATGCCTAACGCTTGTGTCATAGTCATTGCGAATTCCACCGAAATTTCCTCTACGATCGTTAAACCGAATTTGATTGCCGACAGGGACAGTTCGCCGGACAGATTGAGCAGTGGTACTGCTCGCTTGCCGTATTTCTTGATGATGAACAGATTGCGGCGGTGCAACCCAATTTTTCCGTGCTTGTCCATTCGGCGAAGGTTTAGCGCAAACAAAATTACTGTTATTGGCCAATCTATGGCATTCATCTTTTTCAGATCGAGTGGCAGGTGATGGTTCTTCGCTAGTCGTTACAGAAAAATTAACTTCCGAATAGGACAAATCAATTGGTGAAGGCGGGGATGGTACTAGCGGTGGATTACTGTTTGGCATATCCCATACATTAACATCTAAATTATGCTTTCCGGGTACCATGGGGGGTGGCGGCATGCCGGGACCTTTCTTCTTATGGCTGGAAGCGGTAAAGGTTGTCTGTGTGTGCAAAAATTACAACAGAATAGTTTTTACATTCACATCACAAAAAAACAAACATTTTAAACAACTTACTTTCGAAGTTATTTTTGCTGGTTGCGAAGCGATTGAAGCCCATGTTGTCTTTTTTGGTGCAACGTTAATTGCGGGAATCTTAATTTCATCCAAAGGTTCACATGTGCGGTTGTCCAATTTTGATGACTGTCCATCCTCATTCCGATTCATCTATATGCATTGAAGTATTATTGTAAATTAAACTATGATTATTTTGCTCTGTAACGTGACATTTAAAGATCCCTGACGATTTTTGCTTTATTACAGTCGATAGATACTTTCGAATCCTTAATTTTAGGCTTGCTCTTGTAATAATACAATTTTTGATTGTCCATTTACGCAATTAAATAGCAATGGAAACGGGTTTGCCGATACTTAAAAAGTTTAATTTTCTTTTATCTGGGAAACTGACTGAACTCCGATTGGTCATACTTATACTTTTAATTTGGCTATATAAGAAAATATCACAATAACATTAAAAATACTGCATACCCGAATAGAGGTCGCAGAACTTTCTGTGAAAAGTCGTCTAGAGCTCCAAGCATTTATTTGCTGATCGTCACGTTTTGGGTTATTTTGAGAACCTGGATTTCCATATTTTTTTTTTGTATCTGGAAAGTATGAAATTAAGTCATTTAATTACAATTGTCAAAGTATTCTATTCTAATCCTACATTTTTTTCGAATAATCTCACAATTTAAAAATAATTAATTTTTACGATATCTAAAAAAAAGTTTATTAAGACTGAGCCGGAGAATAAAAAATGAAATACGATTGCACTGCTTAACACTTAAAACAAAAAACACGTATAGTAGTAAATAATAAGTATTCATCAAGTAATTATAATTAAATTGATATTTACTAAGTTGTGTAACCAACGAGTAGCTTTCGATTGCAATTTGTCATCACGTATTTTTATCGTGAACAGCACCTTTAACTATTCCTATGAAGCGGATAACTGCGTTTATTTTAGCTCCAACAGAACAAAAAATATGAGGCTTTCAGTGGGTATGAGCGCATTATTTATTGGATGGAATTTATAAGCTTGGAAACTCGGAAAATGTATTTTTTATTTATTACCACACACAATCGCTCTCTCGCGCACGTTTTCCCAACCTAGCTGTTTTGTATTGTATTTTTAATTTATTTATATGGATTAAGCTAATGAATTCGAGATTTGATTTTAAAATCGTAGTTATAATGGTGTCCTAGCGAAGGTCCTTTACGACAATGCGGCATCGTATAAATTATCAGCATTTGGAACGAGTCAGAAGCAGAGGTAATTGGTTCTCAGTACAAGCAAGTAGTCGGAGTGGGTGGGAGATTTTTCGTTCCGCCTGTTGCATTGAAAGCTTTTTGACACCCATTTTTCTCTGTACGTTCACAATCTAATTGAAGAGGTAAAAATTGATGAAAAGTGATATTTGATCGAAGCACGAGTAGATCGCTGCAGATTTCTAAGAGCACAACAAATTTAGAATTCTCCAGGAAGGGCAAGTTCAAGAAAAAAGATAACTCAACGTGTCAGCAGGTTTACGAAATCTATTAGTGTTCAGTTCAGTTTTATCTGAAAATGTAGTAAAGACTGGGAAAAAGGAATTGAAGTCTTACAAGACACTTGCAGAGACGGCTTCTTGAAGCATTATCCATACTGAGCCTGAAGCGTAAAGATTTAGAAGCCAAAATGAAAATCAGGATAATGAGGTAAAAGGAAACGAGAAACCTGAAGTCTTACGATGAAGCGTTCAATGATGTTAGCTGGTTTGGCAAATATACATTTTTGGAAAAATGACATAGACCTATGGGAATAAAGTTATCGGCGTTAGACATGCAATACCCATGACATTTGATTGTAAAGAAGATGCTACACGCATCACTTATGAGAGCCTTTGTAAAATATATGCTAAGAAACGTAAGGCTAACTAGAGCATCGACATAAAATTGCTTTCCATTAGTTTATAGTCTGTATATGCCCGGATGAATTACTTCAGATCAGTCAACAAGGTGACAGAAATCGTAGATCAACGTTCCCAGTACAGCATTGTTTTTCCAGTGCTTATAAATTGCTATATAAATTGGTCATTACATTCTGTGGGGGGTTGAGGGAAAAGCGGTCTAATCGATTATGAATTGGTAATGAAAAGCATTTTTAATTTACTATCACTAGAAGCCAACTTAACTGACATTTTAATAAATTTGGGATGAGAGAGTATACGTTGAAGTCATTATCAAAATTACATTAGATATTTGAAAAACAATATAAATTTCCTCAGAAGTATGGAAGAAAGTAAAAATGAAGTAAAAATTGGAATTATAGGTGAATCGGGGCTCGACACACCAACAGTACTAACGGATAGAAAAGAATGCGCTGTATGCACACCCTTTGGAAAGCCTTCCGATCTTATTATTGAAGGATCTATTGAAAATGTGAACTGTGCTCTTCTTTCACGCAATGGACGTCTTCATGATATTATGCCATCAAATATTAATTATAGAGCTAACATCTGGGCGATGCGTAAGTTGGGATGCACCCACATAATAGGTACGCATACCGTTGGTTCGCTGCGTGACAATATTTATGCTGGAGACATTATTGTCCCGCACGATATAATTGACAACACATCAAAACGTGTTCAAACATTTTATGACGGCGCTGCGGGCAGCCCATTTGGCGTGTGCCACCTCCCCATGCATCCGGCATTTTGCGAACGTACAAGGGACCATCTCTTAAGAGCAACCAAAGATCTAAAATTCTCTGCACATCCTAAGGCAACTGTAATCACATTGGAAGGGCCTCGTTATTCTACCTATGCAGAAAATAACGCATATCGCAATTGGGGAGCTGATGTTATAAGCATGACACTATGTCCAGAAGCAGTTTTGGCTAAAGAAGCTGGTATCCTGTACGCATCTTTGAGTTTCGTGACCAATAAAGAGTGTTGGTGTGCTAATCAGCCAATAGCAACAACCACTGAAATAATATATACATTCAAAAAGCAGGTTGGTAAAGTCCAAGCAATTCTAAGCAATGCTATTCAAGAGATTTCAAAGATGGACTGGACAGAAGACATATTAAAAGCTAAGGTTAATTTCACAATAATAATTTGGGTCTATTTACTTATATCAGTTTAAGTTACAGATTTTGGTGTGCAGTAATTTTTCTAACCGTATCGAATAAACCTGAACTATATTACCTTTGGAATGTCTGCAAATATATATAACAAAACTTGACTTTTCGAACTTCTTAATTTATTGAACAATATTCAACAGCAAAAAATTGTTCTTCTCGCTATACCCTTGCAGAGGGTATTCAAATTTTGTCATAAAGTGTGTTACGCGTTGAAAGATAAGTCTTGGACTCTACAAAGTATATATATTCTTAATCAACAATCCATGGCTAGCAAGGGAATGACTATATATTTTTAGACTATTCTCCCTCAGTATTAAGTCTATTTTGCAGAATCTTTGCTAACTTGGTGCCGAGCCGAATGAATCGGAAATCTGAATTTGTTGTCTCAAATTCAGATGTAATCAGATTATCCCCGGTTTATTCAGTGTGTTTTTATCAATTAACCATGGACACGGATTACAATCATCTTTTTTACTTTCTTTGTTGAAAATGTTGTGAAAAACGCCAATTTCCCATTTTCACTCAATGCCTTGAAGCTTGTATAATTAATTTTAGTAATCTTAAAAATGGCATTACAATTGTTGTCAGCAGAAGCATAAAATCTTTAGTTTTCTTGTACTTTATGTTGCGTATGTCAAAGGTCTGAAAGGGTATGTAATTTTTGCCTAAGATTATATTATTATTTCTTGTTAAATTTGCCATATAACATAAAACGTAAAAATTAATAATATTATTAAAGCAAATTTATGTTAATAAAGTACAATTTAATGCAATCAATAGTGGCAACGTTCTACGGGAATTGTTTCAAAAATATAAATTTTGTAGAAGCGTTTTGTAAAATTAATAAATGTTGGAATTTTTCCCAACCTGCAACAAAAAAGTACATTTATGGAGAAAAAGAACATATTTGAGGTTAAGAATCCCCTAATCTATACCACCGCGATCGCTGTTTCCATATTCTTTATCGATATGTATGCCCTTTTTAATTAAAGTGAGTAAGAAATGGTCTTCTCATTTGTATATTTTAATTAACTTGACATAAATTATGCATATCCTTAAGTCACTTATTAGCTTTAAAGTTATAATACAAAATATTTTGAAATATTTGAATGCCTCATTCACCATGTATATACTTATAATTTACGTAAATGTTAATAGATTGAATAATAATTAGAAAAACATTTCGATTTCTTTGATTATATTACTTCTTTAAATAATATGTTTCTAAATACAAGATTTAGGGTTATAGTAATCTTAGATCAGTACCAATATCGGTATGTGGAATTATGTTAAAACACATTGTTAGGATTGCACTGGTTTGAACTTTCCAACAAGACATCGACTCCAAGCATACAGTACATGGGCTCTTCGCACCACAGCTCTGTGGCTGTTCTATCCATACAAATCGAAATATAATACTTTAACACATACCTAATTTTAAAAATCATTAATAAGCTTCAGGGAAAGATAAGAAGGCTTTATGACTCTTCCACTGCTATCATTTGGGTCGGTTCATTATGGATTTTTAGTTTATAATTATATACCTATCCCATATTTCTTAGTTATATTTTATTATATATATATATTTTTATATTTTATATATTGATCGCAGTTTGATATGCAATGCTACTCAACAGTCAAGTTGGCCCTAGACTAAGAATTTTATGGACCACACGTGTTTAATAGCATGGGATCGAGTATTGTCTTCCAATAATGAAAGTGGCTTCTTAAAATACACCTTCGAAGGGCCTCTCGTTCGATATATGAAATCTACAAATGTCTACATAATATAGATTAAAACAAGAAGATGTCATTGTACCTTGATTTATTTTACAAATGACGCTTAGAACATTACAATTGTTATGAAAATAAATAAATAATTTTTTTCCAATTTAATTCCTTATTGATTAAAGCGTAGTTGTATACATTTTAAATTCAAAAAGTGAGATATTCTAACAGGTTCAAATGAAAACAATTTTAGTATGCATTTTCCAATCCCAATAAAAATATCTATACATTTGCATTATTCAGTGTAGAAAGGTAATTTGTTAATTACTTACCATGATTGTGGGATGTTTTACGTCCTTTGCCCACGTTACTCACTGGTAAACTATTATTTTCTTTTACATTAAACGGTGGAAATTGGAACTGCATTGAGCTTTGAGTACCTGTTATATTAGGGAAGAGATAAAGGCGCATAGTAGTGCTAGTTTAGAATATAGTTCATTTTACGTTACCCGAGTTATCATCGATTGCTGGAGAAGACAGGTTTTCATAGGAGGCCTCATCGACTTGTTGGCTCCATGGTATATTACGCTCCTCAACAGATTTAGCTGGTATATTTTTGGATTTGATTTACCGCAAAATGGCGAAATAAATAAACAAACATATAAATCTTGAATAGTATTGATATGTTTGTATGTCCAAAAATCAAATGTATTCAAAATACGTATTAAGTATAAAACATACATATGCATATTCTCAAAATGTTTAATGTAGAACTAACGAAATAGTCTGAACGTGTATATTTGTATGTAGGTACACACATATGTATGTTGAAATTATGTTTACTTATTGATTAATTTTGGAGAAATCCGGATTATATTATAAATGTACCTGCAGTTCCTGATTTATTCTGAAAGATATAAACAATTAATTAAGCTAACATCAAAATTAAACTTCACACATTCATATGTGCACAAGTATATACATATGAATGTACATATCTACATATGCAAATATGAATGCCTATATGTATATTAATTTACATGTACATACATACAACAAATGCATAAAACTCCAGGAAATTTTCGGAGCCTTAAAAGTTATAATGAACACACACACACAAGTCTATGCACAAAGGTATGCGAACCTATGTATGTATGTATGTATTGATGTACATATACAAAATTGCTATTACCTGATCCACGCCTGACATTTGCTGCCGAATTCAGCTTTCTTTGATAGCTGCAAATATTAGAAATTTGAATTAAAACTGTTTTAATGATTTGGAATATGTCTCACCAAAAAAAATAATAAATAAACACAACGGACTTCAAATTTGCAGTCAAAAACTCTTTAATAATTTATAGTATGTATTTTCCACATACAGAGCTACACTCATTTACACATGTACATGTAAATCGCACACATACACGCACACACACTCGCATACACATGCATTGTATTCAACCGTCAGAAGCCGATAATTCGTACAGCGCCGCTGCACCATTGCATAAGGGTTGTCATGTTTTACAGAAATAAATGTATTCAGTAAAATACGCATTAAGAATTGAAAGTCTGCCGAATTATACAAAATATCGGAATTGTGTTTGTTTTATTGTCGTCTATAACTATAGTGAAATGTTTCAAAAAATCAAACATTATGTAATCTATGTATAAATACTAATATTAAAGATTGTGCTTTTACGAAATTATGATACTCTTTCAAGATTTTAATAATAGGGAAAATAGTGAAAAAGGCAGAAAAAAGCTTCTACGACCCCATTTACGTATTCTTGATCAACATGAACAGCCCAATTTGATCTAATCATGGCCTTCACACAGACGGAAGATTGGGATCATAATTTGGAATTAGTTCTAAAGAAATACACAACTTTTCTGTTTGTCATGAATATATCGTGAGAATATCAAAATCGTTTAAATAAGTAAGAAACCGCTAATCGAGACTTCGAGATACCCTTATTCTAGTTGAAATGTGAAGTTTTCTTTTAAAAAGTTTTGCGGTCGTCAAATGTGAAAAATAATATATGAAGTATACAGATATCGGATCGCTGCAGAATTAATTATCATGCTATGTACTAGGCACAAGCGATTTGACATAGAACAAAATTAATATTTTTTCATTTAATTTGGAAAAAATTTTCTTTATTATGGATGTATTCTTTTTCTCTTTTGTTGTTATAATATGTAAAGGTATTAATTTAAAGTTGTGGCGCTTATTGCTATCGGAAATGGCAGATAAAAACTGGAAATTCATATTTAGTTTATTATTTTTAATAGTATCTGATATGCATTTGTTCATTTATATGGACGGCCGAGCATATGAATATAAAATGAAAAAGCTTTCAACGTTCTGATAATTAAGAAAATGAGGTCAATCTGAGAATACGTTTTGGACACTAAATTTATCAAATCTTTGAGAAATTTACACATTTTTTCAATAGCATGTCGCAATGTATCGATATTAGCGAAAGTGGAAGAGTTATCGATAAGCTCTATCTGCGCAAGGTGTACGAGAACCTAAAATTCATACTTTAAGTCCCAAAAAAATTATATCCTTGTTACCTGTTTTCTATTGGTTCAGAGAATAAAGACTGCCAAAATTCAGTAGAGTACAAAATGCCTATATTTGAAATCAGAAACATTTCCTCCCTCCCTGATAGCTCTGTCGATATTATTTACATATGTAATATTCTGTCATAACTTTATAAGTAACTCAAATATCTAAATCTGATTAGTGCTGGATAATAAAGCATTGTGCTTAATACTTATTGTTAAATAATAATTTTGAAAATTGGTAAATAGTATAATAATACTAATTTAATAAAATATTTAAGTAGTCTCGTTAATGCTTTCTCCGCCTTTGCACCCTGCTAACATTTTTGTAATATAAGTCAATCTGTTAGTGGTGGACCGAAAATATCGAGGATAAAATACCGATTATTGAGTGGAACAAAATGATTTTGAAACATTTGCTAGAGATGCGGAATATCGCGGAAGCAATTCGGAAAACAAACACGAATATTAATTCATATCATTTATGCGTTTTTGAAATGCAATGGCGGTTAATGCTGCAAATTGTCTCGTTAATTCTTCCTCTTCTCTTCTCATTGATTTATTGAAAGTCAAATTAAAAGAAAAGGTTACGTAAGGAGTGGTTTTCCAGATGAATTGTATAAATAAAATTTAAGGTGTGCTTACAAAATATTCTACTTGTTTGAGTTGAGAGCACATGCATTATTGTTGCTTTTTATACCCTAAACTCATTAACAATTGGTAATAAGAGTGTTATGGTTTATTTGCAAATGTATGCAACAAGCAGAAGGAAGCACCTCCGACCCCATAAAGTATATACAGTAAGTCCGTAAAGTGTTAAGACATAAAAGATTCACATTTATAACTTAATTTCCAAAAAAAACAGTATTTTATTTATTGACTGTATAAACAGTATTTTGTTGACCTTTATTTCTATTCTTATTTTTCTACTATTAAGTAGAATTTTTTAAACTATTTTAAAAAAAAAATGAAATGATTCATTTATTTAAACAGTTGTGAAATTATAAAAGCCAAAATTATTGATTCCTTGGATTGATCATAAAAAGGCAAATCAGCATGTTATTATGTGGGTGCCTGGGCACCAGAATATAGAAGTCAGCTGTATTAGTAGAGAAGCTAGCTAGAAAAGGAAGGTATATGTGTTCGAGTACGAACATGTGACGCAGTGAGATGATGATAGCTGGCCCATGCAAGCCAGCCTTGTTCATCGTTGTGCCTGCCTATGATGTTTAATTCGCAACTGATGCTTTTGCTGGCGACGGGTTGCCGGCAGCTAGCGTCGCGACGGTCGCCGCGACGGTCGCTGTTAGGCGCCGATGCGAATCCTTTCGCGACAATCACCGTTACCCAGCCGCTGTTAGGAGCAAGCAGTCGCCTTACACACAGCTGCATAACAATTCTAAGAATTTAGGCGCCAAGCAGACGCGATACCAGCGGCGGCTGCATTTTAAAAGTATTTAGGTGTAAGCATTTTATATAAATAAAGGGCCTGCTCGTCAGAGCGGGCAGTTCGATCCTAAACGTCGACTCCGCACGTTTGATTTCACACTACACGTGATTCAGACATACAGTGGCGGACACCTTATTTGGCCAAGTGTAAAAGAAAAAAAGTAATTGCCTGCCATAAGCTAATCATTCATTATTTTTCAGAAATTCCAAAGACCGATGGTAGGTACATATATAAGCCACCAATATGAATGGATGACCCTAATACACTGGGGTTTCCCCACCCGCTAGGTAGAGTTATGTAAAAAAGTATCTTATTTTGAGGGGACAACTTATTTGGCCAGGTATAAATAAAATAATATATTTAGAGTATAAAAACTTAAATAAAGATGTTAATGATATCCATTAGCCTTAACAACTTCCCTTAACCTATTATTCATGGAAGATACCAGCTTCCTGGTAGTTTCTGGGATGATTCTGCTCCACTCATCCCGCAGAGCAGTTTTGAGGCCTTCTTTGCTGGATATGTTGTGTTTCCGGATGTTATTTTCCAGCAGAGCCCACAAATTCTCAATAACATTTAAGTCTTGAGACTGGGCCGGCAGAATTATCATGTGGGGGCAGTTCCTGATGAGCCAGGACTGTACTATCTTGGCCTTATGCTTGGGATCGTTGTCCTGGTTGAACCGGAAAGTACGTCGGATTCCTACCTTCTCGGCACTTTGGAGTAAATTTTTCTTTAGTATGTTGAAGTACACATTCTTGTCCATTGTTGTTTAAAAAATCACAAAATTCCGGAATCCGGCTGACGAGATACATACCCATGAAATGTCACTTCCTCCACCATGCTTGACTGTTGCCTTTACGTGTTTGGGATTCAAGTCAGTATTGGACTGTCGCCACACATAATTCCGTCCGCCCGACTCAAAAATGGTGAATTTGGATTCATTTGCAAATATGACTGTGTTCCAGAACTCCAAATCCTTGTCCAAGTGGTTTTTGACGAACGTCATCCAAGTCCCTTTATTTTTCGCGTTTATAAAGGGCTATATTCGTGGTACTCGGGCATTAAAGTCATGTTTGCGCAGAAACTTGCACACAGTTTCCACACAGCACTTTTTCCCCATTTCATCCTGCACCTGTTGAGCCACTTTTGGAGCCGATAGCTTGGGATTTCCCCTTATTTTCCTGCTGATCCTTCGCTCCTCCTCTTCGGTGAAAATCTTGTTTGGTGCCATTCTGCCCTTGCCCTCAATCCGATTTGCGTCGACGAAGCGCCGAATGATGTTATTCACAGTTGAGTTGCTCAGATTGACCATTTCAGCTATTTGGCGATGTGAATATCCTTTTTGGAAGTGTTCTAGGATGAGTTTTCGAAGTTCAATGGTAGTCTGTTTGTCCATAGTCCTTTTTGGCTTATTGCACCCGAGATGCAGGATGAAACTAAACTGACTACGAAGGATTGGTCTATTTATACAGAAAATACTCAACTTTGGGTAAAAAATCCGGGTTTTATGGCACCCAGGTGTCCACAATGTACCTGACCAAATAAGTTGTCCCCTCAAAATAGGGTACTTTTTTACATAACTCTAGCTAGCGGGTGGGGAAACCCCAGTGTATTAGGGTCATCCATTCATATTGGTGGTTAATATATGTACCTACCATCGGTCTTTGGAATTTCTGAAAAATAATGAATGATTAGCTTATGGCAGGCAATTACTTTTTTACTTTGACACTTGGCCAAATAAGGTGTCCGCCACTGTATGTATGCCTTAAGCTACCTGTAAGCCCAAAATCAAAATCATGCCAAACCTAGTCCGACTAGACGAAGAGGAGGTGGAATCTCCGGAACACTTCCTCTGCTTCTGCCAAGCACTGGCGAGAAAAAGATTCTCCTTTTTATAAAGCTTCTTCATATCCAGCGTTCACAATTAGAGCACATAGGACCAACCAGAATTGCCAAATTCATAAACGCAAATGGCTGGTCTACCACGTGATAATGTTCACACGAGTGAAGTAGAAATGAAATGAGATCAACGTAACTGGCCTAAGTTTTCGGACCTTGGTCGGCAACCGTTAAACCTAACCTAACCTAAGGGTTTATAAAAGCCGCGAATCATATAAGACTGATGCAAAAAAAAAATTATATTCCTATTGTTTTCTGTTAAACTATAATGGAACTATTATCGATAGTGATCTATGGGGCCGGGCGTCTTCAATCATGCCTTCTATGTTTTCGCAGAAGTCCTCTCGTTATATATAGTTACAGTTCTTCCGCTTGGTCTTTTCTTTTTGCTTTTTGCAGAGTGGCAGGTTTCCTCAAAAACATTTATTATGCTGCTATTAAGATTGATTAAACCTCGCTCTAGTTCCAAGGAACATGCAGTTATAATATTGAGTTCTAAGAGTTGAGATTTAGTCAGTAGTTATTCGTAATTTTTGGAGCTTAAAAAGGATAATCCTGTGATCTGACATGATGATCCAACACTTCTTCCCACACTTTAATTACAAATGGTATGAATACAACTCCTACTCTGTAAGGTCCTGTGAGTGTATGGGCAAACCCACTTTCACCATCGCATTCCACTTTTCAGTGTACCGGTCTGTTGAGGCTGGGTTAATCCTCAAGCTAACTCTGTTCGTCAGCCCATTGACAGGGATGGTTCCCTAGCGGAAGAACAGCTGCGTCGCTTCGGACCAATAGTACACCATCCTCGTTCCTTTTGGATACTAACTTCTAAACGTAGGTCTCGATCTTGTTCTGATTTTTCAACAAAACGAATCAAGAATCGCTAGATTGATCTATATAGTATTCTATATAGAGTGGTCCTCCGATTCCCGTTGTTCGGCCTGCAACACTTTCAACCGCTGCGCACAACCTGTTGGAGGTATCCGCGGTGGCGGAATCTCCACCTTTCTGGGTATTGCTGTGCATCTCATGTTTAGTGTGTGGACATATGTGGGCTTCTCCGTATCTAGGATGGTTGACCCAGGCAGTGATCCGCAGTAGCTTTACCCGGCTTAAATAGAACAGACGGTAGCAATTTGTCCGAGCTCGCCTTTATCTTCTGGGCTAGTTTTCAGACCAGCCCCTAGTCGTGTGAACTCTCGGCGCAGTTTGAGTGACACTTTAGTCCAGCCCGGAATATGATAGCAGTATATAGTAATTTGCGGACTGGTTGGGTGACTATGAGGCTAATCTCGAAATTGACATCCCCGAGTTGTATATATATATATATATACATATATATATTTCTAATAGAAAGCCATTTTTAATAAATGCAAGTGAATGATGATTGATATCTAAGAACCCTATTTTTATAAAATTACGTTGCTTATATTTACTTTCTTTTATTATAGCACAAAATTTTTCATCAAAACTTCATTATAAATAATAACACCTTTAATGAACCTCGGAGTAAAGCGGTAAAAGAAAAAACTAATTTGAAACACGTTTTTATTATAATCATTATGATGAAGATTATCATTGATCTAGAAGGCATTACCTGTCAGTATGTATTATTCGAAATAAAATGATGAGCTGCTTCCTAACAATAGTTGAAGAAAAGGAGATTTCCTCAAATCGTACATTTCTAATTGTTGATGAACAAACACTCCATCACTTACATTACTCGGATAGAGAAACTGAGAAATCGTTAAGTAGCAGCAAAATAACGAACATAATCAATCACGCGACAAGTGTCAAAAAGGGAGTGCCCGCCAGGGTACTGCGAGGAAAAGTGTATGGACAAACAGGAGCAATTATGGCGAATCAATTGGTTGTTAATTAGACTATAAGCGTAAGCCTTTAAGAAAACAAATAAATCAAATTTAAGCAATAAAAACAAATCGAGACAAAAATATTATCTTATCTTTTTTTTTATTATTAATTAATTGCGAATTGGTTTTTCAATAATCCGTAACAAAGTATAAAAATAAAGTTGTGCTATTTTAGCTTCTCGGTCGGAAAAGAAAATTAACAGACAATAATAAAGTAAATGGGTAAATGTGTGTGATATAATTGTGATGTTATGCGTGGGTGATTAGGAGGAAGATGTATCACATATATGGATCCCAGCCCTGATATAACATTGCTAAGTTGCTGGGCAGTTTTGCCTCGTTGATCAAACGCTGAACCTGCGTCTTCACATCCGAGTTCTCCAATAATCCCGGCACCCCGCCTTCCAGTTTATGTTTGACCACCAAGAGAGCCCGCTGCGCCAGTATGTTCTTCGATTCTTCATTGGACAGCTGCTGTTGTTGCTCTGTTGAGAGTACGCCCCAAATAAATAGTGGATCGTACAGAAGGACCTCCAGTATGGTGATCAATACGGACTTGTAACGCCTCAAAATATGCATGGTGGCCTCACAGGACTTAGTAAATACACCATTTGTGCCGCACACACCCATCGGAGCGACCATATCGCGTGTCAAACGAAACGGCACCGTCTCTGGCGTAGTTTGAATCTTGCCCTGCTCAAAAGCAATGCCAAAGTCAATATGCACCACTTCGGCGGTCTGTGCATCAATGAGAATGTTCTGCGTATGGCGATCACCCAATCCAAGCACGTAGCCCACCATGGAGGTGGTCGCCACGCTATTGATGTAGGCCAGCCGACGTTCGAACCACTCGCCCGGTATTGGAAATTTCTCGAGCAGAAAATAATGAAACACTGGCTGCACATTCTCGCAAATCTTCTTGTAGACACTTCGCCGAGCATCGGGTGTCTTTTTTAGCGCTGTGCTTGCCATCTGGCGACATTTATTATTATTCCAATCTGTGGGTCGATATTTCATATGGGCACCGCCAGTGCCATTACCAGCCAGATAGGTACCGATCGGTATTGTGTTGTTAACCCACTCGATGATGCCGCAGCGCATGGAGAGTGGCGTCACCTTGTAGGTACGCAATTGCAATTTACGCTCAGCGAACTCCGAATCACTGTTGAACAGCTCGTTGACAATGCCAAACACCTGCTGCATGACAGCATCCTGGCGTAGATCGTCTTTGCCCTTGATCAGTTGAGCACGCACCACGCCGTCCGTACAGAGGCACATTAATTTGATTGGTGCATTCAGACCACCACAGAATTCATATTTACCAGTCCATTTCACAATGCTGGTTATATTGTACTCCTTGTTGGGCTGCACGGCCAGCTCAATTGTGGGACACTGCACACGGTCCAGTTTGAGTTTATTTAGCTCAACTATCATGGCGGGCATCATTTCGTTATTGGGCTTACCATTTGGGCCAATATAGCTATTGGCAAACTTAATTAGCGCTGGAAACATAAGCTCGAATTGTTTGCTGGCCTCGAGCGCAGCTGGATTCGCCTTACAGCTGAGGGCGATAATCTTTTTGGCGATGTCGGCGCGTTGTGTGTTGGCATGTTCGCCATCGAGATACGCATAGATCAGTGGATATAGCTTGTAGAATGTCTGCTGCGGATGATCCTGTCCGCAGCGTATAAGTAAATCGACAAGAATCTTGTGAAAAGCGGCATTTTTCGAGTTTAGACGCCCGGCCAGTTGGCTGACAACGCAAATGAACTTGTAGCTGGGCACCAATTGTATTGTATCTTTAATGGAGTTCAGCATCTGTTCGTTTTGATCGTTTGTGAACCAGAGCGCAATTATGCGATAAATTTGCGCACTTGAGAATCCATTATCAAGTTGACAGTATTCAATATAATGTGTGATTGCTGTGCACAGATGCTCGGTGAGATTGTTTTCGATGCGATTCAGTTCCTGTTCGTCCAGATTGGCGAATCGTTTCAAATTTAGTGCGCCCAATTGACGATCACGGTCCTCACGCTGCCGACTAGACGTCACTGTGCTGGCCAAGCGACGATTCTGCTGGATGATATCGACAAGTGTCTTATATTCCTGCGACTGGCGATAATCGTAAAGCTGTTGATATTCCCGATCCGCATATTTGGCAATGGTCGCATGCGCTGCCATACGATTTTCAATCTCGAACTGCTCGAATTTATCCCAAGCGATCAAATTGGAATCCATTTTCGTAAGCTGTGCTTTGTGCGCCTTGAAATAATCCAGCAACTGGAGTGAAGCTTTAAATGTCTGCCGCATAGTATTGGCAAAGCTATCGGCATTGCAGTCTAGCTGAAATTCGCCCTGCATTCGCAGGGCCGTAACACGTTCCACACAAAACTTAAAATCGGTATTCGTATTCACGTGATGCAATATGGCCTTAGCGATCTGATAATTGCATGTCTTCACATTTACATCAGCATCCTCGAGCAGCGCCGATACCTGTGTGGGCATCTTGATGTCCGGCAGAGCTCGCAATGTGGCAATATACTTGGTGGCCAGATTAAGTTTACCCGCGGCCTTGCATTCTCCGATGCATTTGAGCAGATAGGTGTCCACTGGATTTTGAAGATAATGCTGTTTGATTCGTCGATCGGCGCGCGTTCCGGTCATTTTGAACAGCGTTATCTGATGGGCAAGTATTTGTTCCTTGCATCTAAAGTTGCCATAGGTGAGATTGAGTTCAGTTTTCCACTTGTTAAATACGGTCTTTTGCGCTGGGCTCAATTGTTGACTAAACTGAATCTGCCAAAAATCTTCGGTCTGCTGTAGCATGCACAACCAGGTCATATACTTGTAGACAGACTGTAAGCACTCGACGCTGATATCCCGCAATATAGCCTGGATACATTGATAGGCATTGTTGATGGCTGTTACAGTGGTCTCGTCCTCCCGTTTGCTGATGCTCTTGAGTGCCAAATAGTGATGCTTGTTGAACTCCAGTTCCATGCTGTTCGCTCGATTTACCTTCTGATGCCCATCAATCGGGGCGTCCCAATCACACAGACGCCACAGCACCTCATAGTCTACCCGCGCTGTCCCGTTTACGGCGACACGCTGATAAAGATCGGCTAGCGATAGCATTCCATTCGACTTCATGATGTCAATGCACATTTGCCTTGTCGGCTCGTCCAGATTATCCGATTCCAGCAGAATGCCCGACAAGTTATCGTTCAAACTATAATAATCAAAGCGAGAACGCAACGGATCCAGGAAGCCGGGAATGGCATCTAGACAGCCAATCGATGTATATGCTATTTTTGCATACATTTGAAACCTTTCGTCTGCCAGGATATTTGCATCGGGGGCAGCATTTGCCGAATAGGCCCACAACTCCAGATACATAATGCTAAGGAAATACGCCTGGCAATGATTGCTCGCCTTGACCACATTTCCAAGATTGATGGGAATGCTCCAATTGTTAACAAGACGAATGCATTCGCATATGTAGAGAAATTGCTTGATGACACGCTTGTCCTGGTAAACGCCCTTCGCCTCGCTTGCGGCTCTCTCGAAGAAGTGTTCGAGCATTGAGCAAAGGCTGTCCAAATGTTGCTCCTTATTGCTAAGCAAAAGTTTGATAAACGGTTGAAGACAAGCATTGGCAAATTTAAAGGACTGGTCCGCAAACGTATCGAATCCTTGCCAGCCGCACTCGCCAAATACCAAACCCATAAATGTGCACAGCCATGGCTCATAGTCCAACTCTTCACTGGATTTGAGTACGGTCAGCCAATCTATTACCGGAATCCTGTCGGATGTATTGAGGAAACCCAAATTATTGGAGCTAGTTTTAAAGATGCGCAAATGTGGATGATTCGCCGATAATTTGCTGCCATCCTTGCTGTCGACCACATGGCCAGCCACTTGGATAAGCGCCGTCTGTGTGCTCGTATTGAAGTCATACAAATGCTTTTCCAGCGTTTCCATAATTAAGCCAAGGAACTGCACAATCGGTTGTTCCGACGACTGCAACTGCCGAATGTCATCAAATTCGGTTTGAAAATAAAACGAATTCCGCTTCAATTTAAGTGGCCCAATTTCAGCTAGAGATTTGACGGCGTCAAGGCTGCCTTTCTGGCTGGGAGACTCGCGCACCATGTGAATGAGACGATTGATTAGCTCAAACAACAATTGCTGATGGCTTTGCAGTTCGTCCTTGTGCTCGGCAATATATTCACGTAGGCCATGCAAGGGCTCCATTCGATTGGACTTGAGGAATGTGCGCATATAGTCGACAACGCTGAGCTGCTCGAATCGTGGTAGCGTTATCTCGCAAAGATCACGCAGCGATTGCAGATGCGTAGCCTCGCCATCCTCATCCACCAGCAGCGATTGCACATTTAACGTCATCTCGCAAAGATCACGTAGTGTTTGTAGTTTCGCTGCCTTGTCAGTCACATCTTCATTGAGCTGCAGTTTGAACAAGTTCAGGAATTTTTTCAAAACATCAGCGGTTAAAACCTTCAGCTCTACCGTCTTGACGTGTTGCATGGAGGCAATCAAAAGTTTGCCAATTTTATCAAAATTGATAGTGTTGATGTTGTGCGACTGAAAACTGCAAATATTGAGCTTCGATTGAATATATACTAGAGCAACTCGATGCAGTTGTTCACACTTACTTTGCATCAGAAAACCGCAGATGAAGTGCCAAATGTCACTCACAAAGTAAGCGCAATTGACTTGAATTAAATCTGCTTCCGACTTTATATTTGATAATGATCTCTCCTTAGCCGCATCTAGTATTGCATCAGCAATGGTGCAGTATGCGAAAAAATTGTGCAATACTTGATCGGTGAGCACAGCCTGATGGCAAGCGGTCTTCAATATGCCAAGCAGCTCTACTAACAGGAGCCTATGCTCAAGCATCAATAAGGATATGGACTGAATACGCGTATCTTTTGACCATCGTTTACCTCTCATGAGTTGGTTCAAAGATTTGAAGAGCGAAGATGCGCTAAGATGAAACCACAGTCGTAGTTTATTGTAGGGTGCAGAGTCGCCAAATAACCGGATCCATTCGCCCTCATCGTGCAAGTGTCTGATTGTTTCATAAAGGCTTTTCACATTGAGTGCAATGCTCAAGGGATGCATTCCAAATAGCGTTAGATTATGTTTGAGATTCTCCAGATGTTGCCGGAAGTCCGCATTTTGCGTTTCAATGCAATCGCTGCATTCTGACACCATATAGGCCTTCAGTATGGGCTCAGCATCCCGTTCGCTTATAACATTCTTAAAACGATTTATATCCTCCGGTGTGCGATAGATAAATGAATAAGCCATAATGTTTTTACAATTAGCTTTAAGAAATGCCTCCTTTGTGTCATAGCCCAGAAAATAAGGAAATTTAGACAAGGCCCGTCGCTGTGAGATCCATTTTTGGAGCATGGTATCCGAATAGGGCGTCATAATTTCGCACAGCGTTAACTTGTGACAATGCACGATGCTTCTTAATGCACTGAAATCGTTTACGTTGAGTTTGTGTGTCGCGCAATATGACATCAGATCCTGCAAACTACGCTCCTGATGGAATGTACTAAAGGCAAAGAATGCAATTAACGATTGTATGGCCACCGAATGGTTGTTCAGCAACATATCCTTACCGGTGGACGATAGCTCTTTAAAGTCAATGGCACCGTACAGCTGATCGCAAAACATCAAATGTATTTTATGCTTGCTAGTTGTATTCTCATCGCTGTTGGAAACACAATAGTTTGAATTTAGGAGTATCGTAAGCGTTTCAGTTGTCGCATAGCGCACTTCCAGTGTTGGCATCGCTAGAAATTTGGCCACCGATTGGCAAATTACTAAAAAGTTCTCCGATTTGCAAATGTTGGGACAATTCTGTGCTATTTGTCCCACGCAGTGTACAATTTTGACTGCCAATTGGGTAGGATATGATTTTTTTAATGCTATCTTCATGAGTGACATCAGCGCTATCATTATAACGTCCAGCAAATGCTCAATGTCATAAAAAAAGTGCGTAAGAGTGGGTATTTGATCAACCACCTGACTCATGACATCCACATTTGTATTGTGATGCTGAAATATCTTCTTCAGCTTGCCGGCCAGCCATTCAAGGCACTCCTCCGATAAGCTCTTGCAGCGACACAGCATCCTAATTATCATCATTACATCGTTTAGCGGACTGCGCTCCTTGAAGTTCTTAACCACATGAGAAATGGCATCGGTGCTATACGTGCTGTTTGCACACATGCTGCCAAGGATGCAGACGCATTTTGTGGTCAATGCTGTACGATCTGTGCCCTCAGTGTGATCCTTGCGTGCGTAACTATGCTTGAGCAGCACGCCTATAAACTCGAGCAGCATTTCCATCGGCTGTTTTTCCAGATACTGCAATAGTATCTCATTCGAACTGAATACTTCGAGTATGGCAATCTCTTCATCTAGAATCTCATGAAAATCACTGTCGTCTATGCGATTAATATCCGGCTGAATAGAGGTGTACTGAATCTCGGTGTGGCTGAGAAAGAAGCCAATGCGCTTCATGAGCGGACATTGCATAAAATTCGACACATCAAAGACATTGTAGTGGAGCAAACGTTCCATGGTGCAAACTAGCTTATGCAGACTCTTTAGATCCTTTATCAAGGAACTGGTGGTGGACTCATGGGTGATTGCCGGGTCGAGCATGCGCATAAGCAGCTCATAATTGTGCACAAAGAGGCAGCTCTTAACGCTTGCCGGTGTTTCACCGTGCGACGTAATTGGTCGTCGTAGCCGCAACTGAAAATTATCATCCAGGCAGACCAGCTGCTTATTGTACTTATGCTGCAATAGTTGCAGTTGGGTATATTCTGCGCCCTTTGGGGCTGTTGGCGAGTTGTTGTTGTTGGTGGCCAGTTTCTGCACTTGGTCTTCGTCAAGGAAATTAATGATGCCAATAGCGAATGTGTCCGCCAACAGCTTCTGATCGATGGCAGCAATATTGTTGATTATTTGCATTGCAATGCTCTTCTCGTGATCGTAGGCCCACCTAATGAGGGGCTCCACAACGGCTGTGGCCTTGTCAATGCCACACTGTTCGGCATGTAAGAATATGTCGCGAATGGTGGCGATGCACTCATTGCGTCTCAGCATCTCATTCGTTATGATGCTTTGGAGCAATGTGGCGCAGAGTTTGGCACTCAGTTTATCATATTTGATCAGCGACTGCAGTATGATCTGTTTCTCGATGATCTCATCGGCAGCCGGACGTGTCTCTGAGATGAGATACGTGGCAACTTGTGCATAAAAGTTGGCAACTATCGTATGCGATTCCGATAGCTTCTGCTCATGCTCCTTAGCCAGCATGCTCGCCAGGCAGAGGCGTACATTGCGCAAATTATATGCATTACCATAGATTTGAAGAACATGCATCGTCGTCTCACGGATCTCCTGATAATAATTATCCGCGCTTACTATCGAGCTACTCAGCTGCATAAGCTCGGCATATATGGCAAACCACACAGCACTGAAGCTAGTTTCCTGCATATTAATCAGATTGATTACCGATTTCATTATGTCGACCTTTTGACGTTTGCATGAATTAGCCTCCGCATCTTTAATTTGATTCGGTTCCACATGCCACAAAACAATGTAAGTGACAAGTGCGGACATTTTAATGAATATCATCGGAAACTTGTCCGTGTTCAATACGGATGGTTTGCTGCGACCCATAGTGTGCTTTCTAATTTCCATTTTGGTGATGGTATGCAACTTTTGCATGCTTTGTGGCCAATCATCTCTAATGGGCACTTGGAATGTGCTGAAATCGTTGCTATTTAATTTCGGATATAGAGCCTGCAGCGATAGGATAACGCACTCGAAAAACAACTTTTTTGTTTCATTGCAGAATTTGTCCTCGTTGTAAAAGTCACAGAGTTTCGGTATAATATTCTGCATGTGAATGCACAGCGTATGATGATAGTTAACAGATAACTCGCCAACGAATAAATAATAAAGTCGCACAATATCCTTTATTCGTTCAGCATTGTGGGCGGTTTCAGTGTAGCTGATTAGGGTTGGCAAATATTCCACCAAATCGTCGTGCAATTGAGTACGATCCTGGGCTATTTGAACGGTTTTTGTGATGCACTTCAATATCTTGGAGCGCAGGAACTCATCGTTATCAATATTCAGCTCAAACAAAATAGAGAGAATATTACTATATTCGCTGACTTTCAATTCCAAGGTATAGCTGGACGATAAGTAGATGCCTCTGTCTAGTAAATTAACAAAATTTACTCCAAAGTAACGAACAACAATGGCACTTTTAGTGCCGTCCACAAAGGCATCGAATATCGTCGATTTGGTGAGGAAATGTTCGCTGCTCGTTCGGCCCATCTCCAAATTGTAGTCGACGATACGGTCCATAACATTGCCGTACAAATAACATTTGTCCTCCAGCTGCTTACGGGCCTTATCCGACGTCGCATCTCTTAAGTTATTTGCGTGCTTTATGGTCGCCTCCTTGACGATCACAAAAACGTTTTGCCAAGAGAGCTCCTCGTTGCAACCCAGCATCGCGTTTAAAGCACTCTTAAAGCTGTTTAATTTCTGGTCCAGCTGTTCAATTGCCTTATTGCGCGCCGGCGCCTTGTCCGAACGAAGTTCGCAGGCAATGCGCTGTATTTCGTTCAACAGTGGATCCATCGTTTTCCTATTAATCAGAACGAAAATTTGTTTAGTTTTTTGCGCTTTTAAGTCACGTTAAGCCTACAGCGGCCACAGTTTTTAAATGAATACATTTAAAGTCGATGCCTTGTTTGTTATTCACAGGGGGTAAATCACAGTGTGATTTAGGGATTAGAGATTTTAACTTTGTATTTAAGTTCTAATTAAACTATCAACGAAGGCTAATTGTCGCCCAACCGCATAGAGCCCACGTCATAAGCAAGATTATAAAAAAAATACAAATCTGTGTAAACTTCAACGAGAATTCTGTTAAAAACATAAACAAAAAAAAAAAAAAATTGGAAGAAACAGTGCAAAGAAGCAAATTCTTTGATGAAAAGTGAAAAAAAAAAAAATGGAGGTGCGCTTCGACGAACACGCATTATTTTCCTTTAAAAAACATGTAAGAGATTTGATTAGTTAATAATATATTCTTTGATAGGAAGATATAACATAATTATATAAAAAGAAGTCCCCAAAATTCTTAAATTCTCATAACTATTCGGCTTATTGATGAGTTTTCGTTACGATTACGACCACGACCACGAAAACAGTGACGACATTAGGTCCTACAACTTGATAAAGATCGTTATACCAATCAACGCGCGGTTTGCCGTCCATACCATTCATTGCTGAAATATCATCACTCACAAATGCATATTGTCAATGTTTTTTTTTATTAAATAGCAAATAGCTTACTTAAAGACGTCATCATAAAAAAGGAAAGTCGGTAAAAAAGGCATTGATGAAGAAGGCATTGGGAAGGAATTTTAGTAATTGACTCCCGAAACTTATTCAGAATAACCATTGTCAATAAGCACCCAATGTCAAACAAACTGTGAATTGAACTGCGCTTGAGTTGCTATCTATTGTTTGGGCCCTGGGCAAACTTCGTCACTACCTTTACGAGGCAAAAATATTAATATCTACACAAATCACCAACCACTCATGTTTGTTGTTTCTGATGTAAACCCCAATGCAAAGATGAAACGCGCATCGACGAGATCAGTGCTAATGTGTTCTATCAGCCCGGCAAAGAAAACCTTGTCGCTGATGCGTTGTCCAATCCATATGTCTGACCTATGTAATAGGGTCTACAGAGAAGCCGGCAAACTACAAATATGAATACATATATGCAAATTTATTTACATACATACATACATACGATGCATTAAAATCCAGGAAATTTTCGGAGCCTTATAAGTTATAATGAACACACACACGTGTATGCACAAAGGAATGTATTGATGTACATGTACAAAATTGCTATTACCTGATCTGCGAGTGACATTTGCTGCCGTATTCAGCTTTTTTTGATAGCTGCAAACATAAAAAATTTGAATTAAAACTATTATTATGATTTGGAATGTCTTACCAAAAACAAATAATAAAATAAACAAAACGGAGACAGAAGCCGATGATTTTTACAGCGCCGTTGCAATACTGCATAAGTGTTGTCATGTTGTCACAAACAAATGTATCCATTAAAGTACGCTTATATCCGATTAAGTCGATAGACTGTCAAATTATAAAAATATCGGAATAGTGAATGTATTATTATCGTATAATAACTATAGTGAAATGTTTTAAAATAAACACCTAATCTAGATCTGCGGAATAATGCGGAATTTTCGGCACATGAATGCTCGGAAAAGGCAGGAATAATAAATAATATCCGAGCGCATTTATGCGTTTTAGAAATATAATGATAGTTTGCCTTAAATTTGTACTATTTACTTATGCCAATTTAAGCAAATTCTTGCTGCAAATTGTTTCGACAATTCTTCTCTAAAATATCAAAAGGCAAAAAATGTATTGAGTACAAAAAAATTATTTGGAAAAATTTAATAGATATGCAGAATAAAATAATGCAGAATTTTCGGCACATCAACACTTTTTTAATCAAGTTTAAAGAAATACATATATAGATTTCGAGCAACCGCTTTAAATTTAAGTACAACTATCAAAAATCTTGAAAATCAAATAAATATTAGATCGCCCATGCCCACTCCCACAGTTCAAAAGTTACTTCGCTCTCTCTTCCGTTATAGCATACCTGCATTTATTTGCTGATTTATTTGCATCAGCGTCCGGCTTTTGCAGCTTTCTTAAATTGTCTAGATCCTTTACCAAGCCTGTCAAATTTCGATGATCATTGTCATTCAACAAAGTTTCATTTAGAGTCGCTGTGCTGCTACGGGCTGCACTCACTTGAGCTGACAAATATTCACGAATTACACCCTGATTAAAAAGAAGTCATTCTTGTAATTTTTCTCTATCCTCATAATTTAAAATTTAAGCTTTAGTGACTTATCCCTCTTTCAATAATTTGTGTATTTGTGGTAAAACCGAGGATATACTTAAAATTTAAAAATCACGCATATTTGATGTGTAAAAAATTGTTATGCTAGTGAATGTCACCCCTACTTTGCCAAAGTTACACTTAAAAATCAGGTGGAGTTTTGAGCGAAGGGATACTGAAGCATAAGCTAGATTCAACTTGCGATTTTTTAACAACTAAGGGTTTAGAAGAGCGGAAAATAATATACATATAATATGGACGCAAACAAAATTTATTGAACTATTGTTATATAGTGAACTATTATCGAACTATTATAGATAGTGCTCTATGGAGCCAATAAATAAATAAATAAATCAAAATCGCGACGAGAAATATCGAAAAAATGCAGCGTGCGCTCTTTGATCGATAGCTCGTTGGCGGAGCTGGCCAATCTGCTGGTGTCCACCATTAGCTATGCGCATTATGCACCCGATGTCCATTTCGATATTAATATTGTGATGGTTGAGTTGAATGAGTATTTGTCGCAGGCGGTCGCCACATCGAATATCTATCAGGATCTGTTGCGGATGATCGTTCTTAACAATTTTGAAATAATTAAAATCTGACTACTTCCTTGAGAACAACCGATCGGTATTTTAAAATTATAATTAACTTCCGATCTTTCCTGCCATAAATAAATTCAGTTCTTGCAAATCTCGTAATTTTCTCCTCATTAAGTTTATATAAAATGTTGGTTCTCTTAACGTCTTTATCACTTATTTGATAAAATGTACTCTTAAGCTCAGAAAAAAAATCAGCCTGAATTTTAGAAAATCCTTCACACTTTTGGTGCCAAGCGTAACTCCGAAAGTATATTTCAAAAACGGAAGGTAGTTTCTAAAATGTAGGGAAAAAACGTATTTAATTTTGACAGCATTCAAAATTTATTTGTTTCTGTAAAATAAGACAATTCAATGTGCTGCTAAACGGAATATTTTACATTGTTATTCTTTGATAACAGAAATTGATTTAAAACTATTATTATTTCACATTAAATGTCTCACATATTAAATAATATTTATCTGCGCAATCAATATCATTCATCCCGCATCTTCGTACTTAATATGTACACAGTTCTCCTTACCCCTATAATTGTCTGGATTATTATTTGGGTACCAATTTAAATAAGCTGCTTCATTGCCAGTGGTATGTGACATATATTTGCCCTCCTCGCTGAGATCATTAACATCAATCCAATAACCTTTGGGTGGGTTTAACTTAGCTATTATCGCGTCATATTCTGTCTCATTTTGGATGCTAGCCAAGTGAGCCCCCATCTGATGGCATCTGTGAGCCGCGGCATACCAATTCATCAGTTCGGATTCTTCTATATAGTAGTGTTTGGATTCTATTTTCTCAAACAACTCTGATTGACCATTACACTTTTTATCGTGTTCGTCAATTTTGTTTCCAGCTCTGATTGAAAATCCGCAGTTGGCTTCAATAATTCATCCTTATCCATTTTGACTTCTTTCTATAATTAAACCGTGTGATAATAATTAAACGTTTTAGTCTCGAAAACAGAAGATATAAAAGTATATTGGTCTGTAGGCAGACACCATTAGGGCATTAAGGAATATATTTTTGATGAGATGAGAGCAAATATTTCCGACAGTCTTAAGGCTAGAGTCAGTAAATTTGGTTGGTAGATTGCTAATAGATAGGTAGGATTTGTAAACATACCAGCACTTTCTCGATATTATCCACCTTAGATAGCAATGCGGCCGTGCGCTCCAAAAGGGGCTTCACTACCTTAAAGCAGTACATGCCACAAGTATTCACCAGACCTGTCTCCTCTTTGTAGGTCTGTAAATTTGTATTTTGTTACATATTTTTGTTTTCTGTTAATTTTATTTTATTTTTGTCGATAGATCAGCTTACATTACTAACACCCAATAAGGGAGGCACTGAGATTATCAGCGTTATTAAAATAATTTGCATAGTACTCAACAAGTCAGTTGCGTAGACAACAGAGAACTGAAGAAGCAGCACCTCTTAAGCATATTTTATATAGAAAATATTATAACATAAGCATTATCATTTTTGTTGCTTTAATGTCAACGATGCTCGACCTCCGACCCCATAAAGTATGATTTCGTCAAGAGCAGAAAAAAGTACGCTTCAGATAGCGCAGAGACTCAATGGACTGCGATTAGAAATGGGTTTTCGCACCATATGTCGGTTATCAGCAGAATATATAAAATATATAAATATCTCTTCTAAGAAATCATACAAAATAAAAATTCCCCAGAAAAAAAATGCATAACCACGTCACCCCCTGGCTCAAACACAACCCGCAGACGATTATGAATTTCTGAAAAATAATGAATGGTTAGCTTATGGCAGGCAATTTCTTTTTTTCTTTGACCCTGATCAGAATAAGCTTCGACACACTGTAATTGCTACATAAAAAAAAAAAAAAAATGTGTTCGATATTTTACTTTGAATTTTCTTTTGCATATTGAGCAACCTTCCATTAACACGATCTACGTGGCGGTAATAGAAGCCTTAACTCCAAATCAGGTTTTATTAATATTTATTGAACAAGACATCAGTAGTGTTGAAAATTACATTCAATGCAACCGAGCATCCCTACATATGTTAAGTCCCTCATTAATGCGTACTGGTTATGTTAAGCAGCACAATTATGTTAAGCAACTATTTAGTCCCGAATAAACTTTGTCTGAGTACACGACGGTGGTACTTGGGTTTTATTCTTCTTATCCAGGCATTCCCTGACGCGGGAACATACCAAATTGTGGATCAGCTTGCCGGAGTTGGAATAGCAATAGTTGACAAGCTCAAGGTCATTATTTTGCTTTCCAGCCTTCCAGACAATTATGAGAATTTTGTTGTCGCCATCGAGACGCGCGACAGTCTTCCAGGGTATGAAATTCTGTGAATAAAGTTGAAGGAAGAAGGCGAGGGGAAAGGCAGCGCAGAGAAGCACAGCGATAACGCGCAGGTCTTTACAGTTAGACAAAGACATAGCTTTTGTGCGAAGGTCACCACAAAGAAGAAACGCACAAATGTTGCTTGTTACGAATGTGTTGAAATAGGGCATTTTAAGGCGAATTGTCGTAAAGTAATTGCCAAAAATGATGAAATAAAAAGCTGACAGCAGAATCGAAGCTTACTGATCGCATTAGATGCAAGCAGTTTCAAGAAATTCGACTGGTGCTTGGACAGTGGTGGAACTAGTCATATGTGTTGTGATAAACAAATGTTTTCAACTTTTGAGACGCATACCGAAACACAGTGTTTAAAGGCGGCAAATGTATACTCATGATATACTATGCATACTATGATAGTTTGCTGGAAAATGTTGACGTGTTGAAACGGGTATCGTGCAGGACGTGCATGCTGAACAAGGTTCACGTGCTGCCATTTCCAGGATCAACAGAAAGCCGAGCGCAGGAACTTCTGGCCCTTTCGAAACGAAGTCTCTTGGCGGCTCTAAGTATTTCCTCACATTTATTGATGACAATTCAAGGCGGATTTTTGTGTATTTCCTGAAAGGAAAGGACGAGGTCTTTCGCAAGATCGTGGAGTACAAAAATCTGGTAGAGCGTCAAACAGTAAAGATGATCAAGTGTATTCGCAGCGACAACGGGCGCGAATATGTGAACAAAACGTTCGACGGTTTTTTGAAAGCCAATGGAATTGCACGGCAATTGACGGTGGCGAACACTCCTCAACAAAATGGGGTGGCAGAACGAGCAAATCGTACGCTTGTGTAGATGGCGAGATGCTTATTGGAGCAGTCAGGATTGGATCAGTCACTGTGGGCAGAAGCAGTAAACACAGTGGTGTATTTACGCAATCGTGCAGTCGTGGAAGCGTGGACTGGTAAGGAACCAATGATAGGTCATCTAAAACTTTTTAGTTCCATTGCAGTGGCACTGGACAAAGGTCGCCATAAAGGCAAGCTTAAGCCAAAGGGGAAAGAATATCGCATGATTGGTTACACAATGCAGGCTAAAGGCTATCGGCTCTACGATGCAGAATCCAAGACAGTGGTTGACAAACGAGATGTTCTCAGCTGTTTGCAGCAAGCAAAGGGCGAAGCAGTAACATTTGATATGTTGAATATGGGGTATCGAGTTGAGCAAGTTGATGATGAAGATGATGATGAGATTGACTCCAGCGAAAAAGACATCACATCTCGCTCAGGTGCAACTGATAAAAGTAGTGCGGATGAATCTTTGGAAAAAGACAAAGATGACGAAGAGCTGGAAGCAGAGCAGATCCCTCGTATTGGACCTGGAAGACCGAAATTGCTAAGGACGGGCAGACCTGGTCGCCCGAGGAAGCAATTTAATATACTCAGCGCAATGGTTACAAGTGATGTACCCATTCCAGCAACCTACGAGGAGGCAACGCGCAGTTCGCATGCTTCATTTTGGCAAGAAGCGATGCAAAAGGAGTATGAGGCATTGATTACGAATCAAACCTGGCAGCTGGCAGATTTACCGAAAGGTCATCGTGCAATTGGCTGCAAGTGGGTCTACACCTTGAAGCGGGAAGCTCACGGCCAAATACAACGGTTTAAGGCACGACTGGTGGCAAAAGGATGCGCACAGCAGTATGGTGTTAACTACGGCGAAACGTTTTCACCGGTTTGCAGGCTGGAGAGCGTGCGATTTATATTGGCGTTAGCGGCAGAGTTGCAGTTGTACCTACATCAGATGGATGTCGGTACTGCGTACCTGAACAGTGATCTAAGAGTTACTGTTTATATGAAGCAACCGCAAGGATATGCTGAAGGGAATCATGTGGGCAAAGTGTTGCTACTAAAAAGGCAATATATGGATTAAAGCAATCTGGAAGGGAGTGGAACTCCAAGCTGGACAGCGTTTTGCGTTAAATTGGCTTCATCGCATGCGACAATGAGCCCTGCCTTTATAAGCGAAAGGAAGGTAATTTGGCACTAATCCTAGTTTACGTTGATGATCTCATTATAGCTTGTCAATCGATATTGGACTTGGTCAGCATAAAATCCGATATTATGAAGTCGTTTGCGTGCGTTGACAAGGGGCCACTAGAACTGTTTCTTGGCATGGAAATCCAACGTGAGGGTGAACTTGGAGAGATCACTCTGGGTCATACGCAATACATCAAGGATCTTTTGCGTAACCATGGCATGGAAAGTTGCAGCCCAGCAGCTACGCAATTGGATGCTGGGTACCAGACGGCTTGCAACCGCAGCCAATGTCAAAAGGTGGATAAGACATCGTACCAAGCACAAGTGGGAGAGCTAATGTATCATATTGCGATCGTTGCACTCAATGAATGTAGAACAACGGTCGCCCTAGAAAGTATGAAATTGAGATATTGCGATCGCTGCACTCGATACACTCGCCTTACAAAACTGCCGAATAATAATTTTTTGTTATATATGTATTTAGATTTAAGAATTATGTATAAATAAAGCCCTGCTCGTTAGAGCAAACAGTTCGAATCTAATCGTCGACTCATACATATGTCATTCGTTTCTGCCATCGCACTTACTGTGCGCAACGAAAGACCTCACTCTCCGTAGTCCAACTAGTTACAAGTGCTAGCTGCGACGCCTTTTAGCAGTCAGTTCATGTGCTGAATGCTTTTAAATATATACAAACATTTTGGTGACCCCGACGTGATGGTTATCATTCTGGTGACCCCGACGGTTTGTACAAACACTAACAAATACCCACGATTAAAGCAAGAAAGTAAATTGTGTAATATGTTAAATTGTGAAAAGACCATTAAGGAAATTTTATTCAAATTAAAGACAGCAGCAGCAAATACAACTCAAAAATATGTATATAAAAAAAAGTTATTTGATTAATAAATATTGGATTCTTAAATATAAAGTATCATAGTACGTACAAGAAACCCCACCTACCGCACCTTTAAAACTCCCATTAATATTCGGTCCCTTAATGAATAATAATTACTCCGACCACGAAGACAGCGACGACAGTGTTTACCTTCGTCTAGTCAGTGGTATTGAGCGTATAAAGGTGTCTGATAGAGAGTTAATTGATAGAGAAATATCTTTCAAGATCTGACTACTGACGCTTCAGCATACGGTATCGGGGCAGTCCTGTCCCAAGCCGGTCGCCCAATAACAATGATTTCCAGAACGCTTAAGGACTGCGAGATTAAATGTGTAACCAACGAGCGGGAATTACTAGCTATTGTTTGGGCCCTGGCAAAACTCCGCCACTACTTGTTTGGAGCAAAAAACATAAACATTTACACGGACCACCAGCCACTGACATTCGCGGTCTTGGAAGGAAACCCCAATGCGAAGATCAAACGGTGGAAGGCGCGCATCGACGAGGTCGGCGCTCATATGTTTTGCAAGCCCGGCAAGGAAAATAATGTCGCCGATGCGCTGTCGCGTCAGAACATAAACGCGCTGGAGAACAATAGCCCCGACTCTGATGCGGCTACTATCCATAGTGAAACATCTCTGACTTATACTATTGTGCCTACAGAAAAACCACAAAAAATGACTAAACTTACAAATGAGGTGATCATAAACTGTAAAATTTGCTCTCAAGCAAAGTACGACACCCAAGAAAACAGGAACTTGGTAAAACACCAGTCCCCTCATTCACAGGGGAAATACTACACATTGACATTTTTTCACCAATATACCCAAACTCACTACAAGTACCCTAAACCATTGCAATAAATAACATTCGGATCTTGCGCCGCGTCAGCATTTTACATCAACGACGAATTTAACTGTAACCAGCGATCACAACCAAAAGCCCATGGAGTAATACGACAAGCGACTTCGTCGGCGTATTGTACAAGGGGTCCATCGTGGGACCCAAACGGACAACCGACACCGCCATTAGACTCTGTCAGCGCATTCCATAAGTGGGCTAGCGTGAGAATTATGTGGGCCATTCGACACCTCCACCAATGGGACAGCAGCGACAAAGCTACAGCGACACAGCTACAACGCCGAGACGCCAGCAGAATGCAGCAAACCGATGTTTCATTATAACAAATAATATTGTACAAAATCAGTCCTAATAAAGCACTACATCGAAATAGTTCTGTTTTTTTTACTAAAAACTTAAAGGAACAGTTTAATTGGCGTCCGGGCAGGGACCGGTACGCAGTTATAGGCAAATCGCGAGTTGTAACAGTGTACTAAAAAAACACACCTCATTATACGCGCTTTAAGTAGCGGTAATATACGAACATCTCGTGAGAAAAGCATAATAGGCAACTGTCGAAAAATAAAGTGCCTGTGAACCAGCCACGTTCAAATCAAAAGCGCCTCAAGTAGCCGCAGATAAGAGCACGATCAATTAAAAAGGTCGAAGTGCAAAACTGCGTACCGGAGCCGGTAAAAAATACCGCCGACAACCCTGTAGTATCCGTCCGCAGCTTACCGCGAGCTAAGGTGTCCAGAGGAACCAGAGTCATCCATTTCAACTAAAAATCGTCGTGTGACAAAAAGGATATATTCCAAAGGATCGTCGCGGGAGATTCGCTGGGATGATAATTATATTGTAAGCATAGAAAATTAGAAAAGAAGTAAAAAAGTAAAAGACTTGAGAAAAAATTTTAGAAAATAATAAAGAAAAAATCGAGAAAATATTTAGTAAATAAGACAGAAAAAAGTTGAGAAACAAATTTATTAAGTATCAATAATAAAATACATTCACAGTTTAATTAATAATTTTATTTATAAAATAAATTATAACATAAATATAAACAATTGCTTATTCTAAGCATATATTTATTTAACTTATTTATTATTTTTAAAAATTTATTTTATAGCTTATCCCATAAAATATTAAAATTATAAGTTATTTAATTAAAAATCTTTTAAATAAACGCCGATTAACGCAAAGTGTAATATATCGATATCAGCCACTAACAATGAATTCGCCTGTATACCTTATGGACGATGAAGACGAAGAAATTATCGTTTATTCACCTGTAAGTGCTGACAAGTGCTCCCCAAATTGTAAACGTTAACAAACTGAACGTACAACCCAATACTTCTAAAGCCGCTGCTGCTCCGCTTTCCGATAATGGTCACCCCGATTTAAATGACGTGCCCACCCTAAATCTCGCTAATAAGAGACATAGGAAACTGGCAGAATCGTTGATGAACCAAGCCAAAACTCTGTCTCCCAAATCAATCAAACGACTAGCCAAGTCCTCTACGGGTAACACCTCGAAAATAACTGAGCCTGCCGCCCCTGCCAAATCTCTTACTACCGCCACCGCCGCTGTCCCTACGGCTGACGCCACCTCTGCTACTCTCTCAAAACAAATGAAACAAAACAGGTTTCACATGCTTGCCGCTAAATGTGGACTGGACGTTTCTGACATGGATGATTTTGATGATGAAGACTTGGCTGCAGTCCAGGCATATATGGCTAATCCAGCTCCCACCGCTCTCTACGCACAGCCTCAACGTGTGCTCAATTCCACATCAGCTACTTGTGCTGCTGATGCTGCCACCTCAGCCAATAATAATAACAACTACAATAACAACGTCAATAATGCCACTGCCGCTGCCACTACTAAAGCCACTCCGCTTCGCGTTGTAAAACCGAAACCAATCCTCATCCCCGACTTGGATGATATCATAGAAGTGACAAATCGCATTAATGACATAATCGGTGAATCAAACTACCTGACCAAGACGGCCCCAATAAAGGGCTAAGAGTGATGTGTCATCAAATCTTACCGCGCCCTGATCAGCCACTTTCAAGAAAACCAAATCCAGAGCCACACTTACCAGCTTGAACATGAGCGTGGCTTTAGGATTGTTATTCGCCACTTGCACAAGTCAACACCAGCTGAATGGGTACGCAACAAGCTCGGTGAGCTAGGCTACAAAGTGCGCTATATCAATGTTATTAAAAGACGTTTTACAAGGGAACCAATCGACTTGTTTGAAGTCGAACTTGAGCAAAAGGACAGCATTGCTGAAATCCTCAAACTTACTAGGCTGGGTACCCAACAGGTGGCCGTGGAGCGCCCCCTTCGCAATCCTGATGCGGCCCAGTGCCATCGCTGCCAATAGTTCGGCCATAGTAAAAACTACTGTCGTCGCCCTTTTGTTTGTGTCAAATGCGCTGGCAGCCACCAATCAACTGCTTGCCATAAAACAGTTGAAGAACCACCAAAATGCGCGAACTGCAAAGGCCCGCATGCAGCTAGCTACCGAGGTTGCCAAGCATTCAAAAGCGCATGCAAAGTCAAAAAGCCGACTAGTATCATACGCGTTAATAATCTCTTAGGCCAGCTGGGCGTCCCCCAGATTCCAGTACAGCAACGGCAACGTCAGCCCATCCAGCAACACCAACCTGTGGAGCAAATACAACTGCATCCCCGTATGCAACAACAACGTCCACAAAAAGCCCCAGCAAGACATCAACCACAGCAGCAAGCAGCCACTACCCTGCAATGTCCAGCTAATGACCACCAACAAGGTACGCGCCACTGGCCTAGGCAGGCCGTTACCCCTCTGGTCAGCTACGCTAAAATAGTACAAGGCCTCCCACAGCAACCTAATAAACAACAGCCTTGGCAGCAACGCCAACCAAGGCCTCGCCAAACCCAGCGACAACTTCAACAACAGCAGCCACTCATAGTACAGCAGTCAACCCTGCAGCCAACTCTTCACACCACCACGAGTCGCAGCCACAGCACACGCCGCAGCGCGCGCTACTTCAACCATTCTGACTCAGATAAAATCTGTCAAAAACTGGACAGGCTCACCTCCATTCTCATCGAAGACCGCCGACTACTCGCCGCCAATAATCCACCGTTTGATCCGAAAAGTTGAGAGCATTCTGACATAATCGACCAAAAGCTTGATAAACTTATCACCATTTTAACTGAGGACCATAAATTGCGTGGTACCACTGATGTTGCGTCTGAATTCAAATTCGAACGTAAAATTGACAACCTAATCAGAGCCCTGTCTACGGTCACTTTCACTGCACACCCAGATCCCAATGCTAGACGAAATGACCAGTAATCTTAGCATACTAAACACAACCCCAGCACATCGCGCTGATAATAAATTAAAAATAATTACTTGGAATGCTGCTGGACTCAAAAATAAGCTATCAGAATTTAAAAACTTCAAAATTACCAATAATATTGTGCGCTTGCCATTGCCACAGCGAAAGAAAACAAAAATGAAAACAGCCTATGAAGTCTGTTCATCTATGTAATCGTTATGTCCTAATAAGTTTTAAATATTTTTGTTAGAAATAAGAAAAAATGAATGGACAATTATTAATTTCCATTTTAAAAAGTAAAAGATATGAGCACTAAAAAGTGTATCAATTACCAAAGGCCGATGACCAAATATCAAGCAAAATTGGTCAGAATCAAAATTAAAAACATTAAAATTATTCAGAAATGTTATATTATAAGCAACACTTAACTGTAAAAATAATATGCATACATTTCGTAGTACCATAAGCTAATATAACTTAGTATAAGTTTCGCAATTATGAGCCGCTAACAAGGCGCTAACAAATTTTTGTAAAATTACATGTGTCGTTCTATTGAAAATGAAGATTGTCCATCCAACAAGTGCTAGACCCTAACCTGCTAGATCAGGTTATGGAGTTCTTACACAAGTTGTCGTTGGATTTAGTTTGTGTGCTCTGCCACAAGAAAAAAAAAAAAGGTCCGTAAAGAAAAATTAATTCAATGTGAAATAGTCCGATTTAAATGGACAGTGATGTGTCATTTTGTCGGTGAAGTCGCGTTCTACACGCGTGTTATCAATTCTCGCGCCGTTGTTTGGACGCTATCCAATAAAAGGCAATTTAAATAAATTTCATAAGCCATGCGTGGCGGTCAAATTTCATCCCTCTCTCGCTCTCAGTTATTCTAAGGGAGCAGGTGGTATATATCGATAGGACGATAAACAGTGATCGTGTCAACACAATCATCGCACATTCTTTTCGGCATTCACACAGTCATAAACATTCACAGTGAAGTAAAATAATTACTGATTAACGCAACGTAAATAAAACTGCGCGCAAAACATCGTGCCATTTAATAAAATCAAATAAAACCAAAATAAAATTACCAGTCGCTAATTATGAGTTCGCCGGTATTCCATATGGACGAAGATGACGAAGAAGTCATCGTCTGTTCGCCACGACAGCTGGAAAGTGAACTTCGCTCCATTCCATTTAAAACCACTAGAAAAACTGATAAGCCCACTACTTACAATGCAGCTCTCGATGAATTTGCAAAAAATTCTGCGCTGCAAAGTGAACTAAACCACAATATTAATAAAGTAGTCAAACGACTAACCAAATCCTCCACGGGTAACATTCGGAAAATGACCGAGCCTGCTGCCCCCAACAAAACTCCCACCACTGCCCCCGTCACTGTGCCTACAGCTGACCCCAACGCGGCCTCCACTTCAAGGCAAGCCAGACTAAGCAAGATCCGCTTGCTTGCTGCTCAGCATGATCTTGAGATCTCTGACATGGATGACTACGACGAGGATGACTTGGCTGTAGTCGAAGCATCCGTGGCTAATCCAGCACCCTCCGCTCTCCGCGCACAGCCTCAACGTGTGCTCAATTCCACATCAGCTACTTGTGCTGCTGATGCTGCCACCTCAGTCAATAATAATAACAATGTTAATAATGCCACTGCCGCTGCCACTACAAAAACCACACCGATTCGCGTGGAAAAACCAAAACCTATCCTCATCCCAGACGTGGATGACATCATCGAAGTAACTAACCTTATTAATGAGATAATCGGTGAAGCAAATTACCTGACCAAGCCGGTCGCCAACAAAGGGCTAAGAGTGATGTGTAATGACATCAAATCTTACCGTGCCCTAATTAATTACTTTCAAGTTAATCAAATCCAGAGCCAGCTCGAACATGATACTCGTCGGCTCCTTGGCTTTGCACGCACTTTTAAATGCTTGGCAGCCTCGGTAACTAGCTGCATGCGGTTCGCGCATTTAGGCGGCTCCTCGGCGTTTTTTGGACAGTCAGTGGACAAGTGACTGCCGGCACACTTGACGCATACAAAAGGCCGTCGGCAGTAGTTTTTTGTGTGGCCAAATTGCTGGCAGCGATGACACTGGGCGACATCGGGATTGCGGAGCGGACGCTCCACCGCAACCTGCTGGGTGCCCAGTCTAGTGAGCTTAAGGATTTCGGCAACGTTATCCTTATGCTCAAGTTCGACTTCGAACAAGTCGATTGGCTCACGAGTGAAACGTCGTTTGATGACGTTGATGTAGCGCACTTTGAAGCCCAGGTCTCCGAGCTTGCTGCGGATCCAGTCAGCTGGAGTGGAGCCACGCTCATGTTCGAGCTGGTATGTGTGGCTCTGAATTTGATTAGCTTGGAAGTAATTAATTAGGGCACGGTAAGATTTGATGTCGTTACACATCACTCTTAGCCCTTTGTTGGCGACCGGCTTGGTCAGGTAATTTGCTTCACCGATTATGTCATTAATACGGCTTGTCACTTTTAAGATATTATCCACGTCGGGGATGAGGATAGGTTTCGGTTTTTTAACGCGAAGCGGAGTGGCTTTATTAGTTGTTCTTGTAGTTGCTATTAATATTAGTTGTGGTGGCAGCATCAGTAGCTGGGTTGTTCGTCCAGTTTTTTAGCGTTAAGTATTCGGGAAGCTCTTTTAAGCTGTTCTGGCGAACAGACGATAACTTCTTCGTCATCGTCGTCCATATGGTATACCGGCGAACTCATAGTTTGTGGCTGATAATTTTATTTTGATTTTATTAAATAGCACGATGATTCTAAGGGAGCAGGTGGTATATATCGATAGGACGATAAACAGTGATCGTGTCAACACAATCATCGCACATTCTTTTCGGCATTCACACAGTCATAAACATTCACAGTGAAGTAATATAATTACCGATTAACGCAACGTAAATAAAACTGCGCGCAAAACATCGTGCTATTTAATAAAATCAAAATAAAATTATCAGCCACAAACTATGAGTTCGCCGGTATACCATATGGACGACGATGACGAAGAAGTTATCGTCTGTTCGCCAGAACAGCTTAAAAGAGCTTCCCGAATACTTAACGCTAAAAAACTGGACGAACAACCCAGCTACTGATGCTGCCACCACAACTAATATTAATAGCAACTACAAGAACAACTAATAAAGCCACTCCGCTTCGCGTTAAAAAACCGAAACCTATCCTCATCCCCGACGTGGATAATATCTTAAAAGTGACAAGCCGTATTAATGACATAATCGGTGAAGCAAATTACCTGGCCAAGCCGGTCGCCAACAAAGGGCTAAGAGTGATGTGTAACGACATCAAATCTTACCGTGCCCTAATTAATTACTTCCAAGCTAATCAAATTCAGAGCCACACATACCAGCTCGAACATGAGCGTGGCTCCACTCCAGCTGACTGGATCCGCAGCAAGCTCGGAGACCTGGGCTTCAAAGTGCGCTACATCAACGTCATCAAACGACGTTTCACTCGTGAGCCAATCGACTTGTTCGAAGTCGAACTTGAGCATAAGGATAACGTTGCCGAAATCCTTAAGCTCACTAGACTGGGCACCCAGCAGGTTGCGGTGGAGCGTCCGCTCCGCAATCCCGATGTCGCCCAGTGTCATCGCTGCCAGCAATTTGGCCACACAAAAAACTACTGCCGACGGCCTTTTGTATGCGTCAAGTGTGCCGGCAGTCACTTGTCCACTGACTGTCCAAAAAAGGCCGAGGAGCCGCCTAAATGCGCGAACCGCATGCAGCTAGTTACCGAGGCTGCCAAGCATTTAAAAGTGCGTGCAAAGCCAAGGAGCCGACGAGTATCATGTTCGAGCTGGCTCTGGATTTGATTAACTTGAAAGTAATTAATTAGGGCACGGTAAGATTTGATGTCATTACACATCACTCTTAGCCCTTTGTTGGCGACCGGCTTGGTCAGGTAATTTGCTTCACCGATTATCTCATTAATAAGGTTAGTTACTTCGATGATGTCATCCACGTCTGGGATGAGGATAGGTTTTGGTTTTTCCACGCGAATCGGTGTGGTTTTTGTAGTAGCGGCGGTAGCGGCTTTATTGGCGTTGTTATTAATGTTAGTTGTAGTAGCAGCATCAGCAGCACAAGTGTCTGATGTGGAATGGAGCACGCGCTGAGGCTGTGCATTGCGAGCAGTGGGTGCTGGATTAACCATGGATGCCTCGACTGCAGCCAAGTCTTCCTCGTCAAAGTCATCCATGTCGGAAATGCCAAGTTCATGCTCAGCAGCAAGCAAGTGGAACCTGCTTAGTCTAGCTTGCTTTGATGTAGAGGCTGAGTTGGGGACAGCGACAGGGGCGGTAGTGAGAGTTTTGGCAGGGGCAGCAGGCTCGGTCATTTTCAAGATGTTACCCGAGGAGGACTTAGTTAGTCGTTTAACTACTTTATTAATATGTTGGTTCAGTTCACCTTGCAGGGCAGAATTTTTAGCAAATTCATTGAGAGCGGCATTGTAGGTAGTGGGAGGATCGTTCAGTTTTCTAGTGTTAAGAACTCGAGTAGCTGGAATGGCATGAATGGCACTTTTCAGCTGTCGTGGCGAACAGACGATGACTTCTTCGTCATCTTCGTCCATATGGAATACCGGCGAACTCATAATTAGCGACTGGTAATTTTATTTTGGTTTTATTTGATTTTATTAAATGGCACGATGTTTTGCGCGCAGTTTTATTTATGTTGCGTTAATCGGTTTTTATTTCACTTCACTGTGAATGTTTATGACAGTGTGAATGCCGAAAAGAATGTGCGATGTTTGCGTTGACACGATCACTGTTTATCGTCCTATCGATATGTCCCACCTGCTCTCTTAGAATAATTGAGAGCGAGAGAGGGATGTAACTTGATCACCAAGCATGGCTTATGAAACTTTCACTGTTTATTTAATTTATTTAAATTGCCTTTTATAGGCTAGCGTCCAAGCACCGGCGCGAGAATTGATAGCACGCGTATAGAACGCGACTTCACCGAAAAAATTACACATCACTGTCCATTTAATTCGGACTATTTCACTTTTTTTCTTTCGTTGTGGCAGTGCACACTTTTTTTTCTTTCGTTGTGCCAGTGCACACAAACTAAGTCCAACAACATCTTGCGCAAGAACTCCATAGCCTGAGCTAGCAGGTTAGGGTCTAGCACAAGTTGGATGGACAATCTTTATTTTCGATAATACGACATATGTACTTTTACAAAAATTTGTTGGCGCCTTGTTAACGGCTCATAATTGCGAAACTTATACTAAGTTATATTAGTTTATGGTACTTCGAAATGTATGTATATTATTTTTACAGCTCAGTGTTGCTTATAATAAAACATTTCGGATTAATTTTAATATTTTTTAAATTTTGTTTAACAATTTTGCTTGAGTTTAGGTCATCAGCCTTTAGTGGTTGACACACTTTTTAGTGCTCATGTGTTTTAATTTCTAAGTGGTAAATTAATATAGTAATTTTTAAGTTTTAGTTATTAACAGAAAAGATTTTTCTTATTACTTAATTAATTACATCATTTGTTGCCAATTATAATTTATTTCTTATTACTAACAATAAGATTCAAAACTAATTATGACAGTAACGATTTCGTGGTTTAATAAAAGTGTAGCATACTCTTGGGCTGCTTTCGTTTATGTTTTCGCTTTGTTTACGTTTTTGTTTTCGTTTTTGTTTACGTTCGTTGTGGCACTGAAATGCCGCAAAATTGCATTCGTCAACAACTCTTGTGAGAATGCTGTAACCTGATATGTAAGGCCAAGGTCTCACACTGGTTGGATGAAAAATATTTATTTTATTTATTTTTGTTATTGTTACTATTTTGTTGTTACGATGTATAAGCTTTTATGAAAATTTGTATCGACTCAGTCGTCGGCTGGCCCATCGGGCAGCCGCCACTAATAAGAGTTATCGAGTTGTTTGGCATTTTTCTTTGCGATAAAATGCAATGGAAATGTAAAAATATAAACATATATAAAAGTATGGATACAACGAGATGTGGACCCGTTGAACGTTAAGCGGTGGCTTGAGGGATATTGTTTACGCGTCTGGAGCTGCATTGTAGGCGAGAACAAGTTAATTCGACTTTGCCATATACAATGCAACTGCAGTCGCGCATAATTTACATTTGTGTTTCTTAAGATTTAATCAGTTGTCACCTGTTAGGTCTATGAAGGCGAGGATTTCGTCAATGATGTCGGCGGCAGGCGACGCGAGAGTGGCCTCGTCAGGAGCCGGCTGCCAAGGCAGAGATCGCGGGCTATGCTCGAAGAGCATCGAAGAGTTGCTTGATGTCCAGCAAACAATCAGCAATGAGATTGTACGGCTGATAACCAATTATAAAAGGGATTCCACTGAGAAAAAGTATCAGATCGGTTACCATAAAATAAAAGCAGATTCTCTAAACAAAAAATGGAATTCTGTCAAAGAAAATGACGAGGTCATAAGAAAATTTGGCGAGCTACCGGAAAATCACGAATACTTCACATACTTTGAGGACATAAGATCAACAGTTGTGAAGTGCTTAGAAAAAATCAAAAATGACGCTGACACCATAAGTCAAAGCACAAGCAAGAAGCTTGGGATTGAAGAAGGACAGCGTCAGCAATATCTGGCGCCCTCGTCCGGACAGCATTACCAATCCCTGGGGCCCTCGTCCGGACAGCGTCAGCAATCAGCCTTAGAATCCAAGGTGATTGCATTGTGCCGGCGACAAAAGGCAATGATCGCATCACTGCATCGCACATTGCACCAAGGCACCCCTATTGAGCACACATCACTAGAGCTCATAAAGAATCTATGGGCTCAAATCCAAGAAGTCCATTTTCGACTATATGAAGAAGTGGACAGCCCAGAAGAAAATGGATATGATACAAAGGAGTATCTACAGGCAGAAGAAGATGTACAAAGGGCACTAGCTTCAAGAAACAATAGCCAGTGCACCAATGACATAAACTTGCCTCGCATAACCATCCCCAAGTTTGATGGGGATATACTAAAATGGACACAATTCTTTGATATGTTTATGTCCATGGTACATAATACCAACATGCCCACAATTCGAAAAATGTGGTATCTAAAAACCAGCGTGATCGGTGAGGCAGAAAGACTAATACGCCAAATCGACTTAAAAGAGGATAACTACCTCCACGCATGGAACATCTTGGTTGACGCATACGACAATCCAAGAGACATAGCATTAACGGTATTGAACCGATTCTTAATGCAACAAGCCATTAACGACAATGGGAAATCGCTAAAGGAGCTTTACATAGTCACTGTGGAGTCCCTTGCATCTCTCAAGGGACTCGGATTAGACATCGCATCGTGGGACCCAATTCTAATAGCGGTCATAAGAAATAAGCTCGACAGCACAAATAAAACGCTGTACGAGCAATCAATAAGCAACTCGAAGCAAATACAGAAACTGGACACCATGCTCCAGTTTCTTGAACAAAGAGTTCGTGTTTTAGCTAGCGGCAGCAAAACACACAGCCATGTGAAAAACCACTCGACGAGAGCATCGTGTGCATCCTCCTCAACTGCAAGGAAGAATTGTCTCTACTGCAAGAAGTCCGATCATCTTATATCTCGGTGCGGCGATTTCCGTGTAAAGACAGCCGCTGAGAGATTGAATTGGACTCAGCGACAAAGGCTATGCGTCATCTGCTTAAAAGGAGAGCACATGGCAAAGGTTTGCCAAAGTCATTTTAACTGCTTCAAGTGCCAAAAAAGACATCATACGCTGCTGCATTTGGAAAACTCCTCACTGGAGCAACAAAGGCCAATTGTAGCATCAGCATGTAGCAAGAACATAAATCTACTTGCTACAGTAAAAGTAATAGTCCAAGGAAATAATGGACAACAAGCCACGTTCAAGGCATTGCTGGGTTCTGGATCTCAGATCAACATAATATCAGAACGACTCGCTTCTTTATTATCGTTGAAACGACACGACTCTTCACTACGAATTGAAGGCATCGGTGGACAACAAAAGACAAGCAGAGCTCGTGCAAATCTGTTGGTAAAGTCATTACACAACGACTTTACAATGCGGATTGAAACATTTATTCTACCGCATATCATTACGGATCAGCCAGCCCAAAGTATACATGACAAAGGTTGGAACATGCCAGCAAACCTACCATTGGCAGATCCCCAGTTCAATAAACCTGGCAAAATCGACATGCTTATCGGTGCGGAACATTATTATGCACTATTGCTCCCACAACAACACAAAATACCCTCTGGTCCAATCATGCAAAAGACCAAGTTGGGATGGGTTGTGGCTGGAAAAATAAATGAATCAAGGATGTCATCAGCCATATGTGCAGTAGCTACAGGAGAAGAAACAAATACCCTAATGGAGCGATTCTGGACCATTGACAATTTGGAAACCACAGAGAGGCATCGTACACCAGTTGAAAAAGAGTGCGAGAGCCATTTCGTAGAGAACTTGCAGACTGCAGCAGATGGGAGATTCATAGTAAAATTGCCGTTTGCTGAACATTCTTCAGCCCTGGGGCCCTCATTGGAGACTGCAGAAAAACGTTTCCTCGCACTAGAAAGAAGGACAGATTCAAAAATCTGGAAATCGTATGTGGACTTCATGACTGAATACGAGCATTTGGGTCATATGAAAGTTGTCCCCCGAAAGCTCCTTCCAAAAGCTCATTACTTCATCCCTCATCATTGTGTGCTGAAACCTGACAGCAGCACAACAAAGCTAAGAGTTGTCTTCGATGCATCATGTAAGACATCGACAGGAAAATCCTTAAATGACATATTGCAAGTTGGACCCACGGTGCAAAGTGATCTCATGTCAATTCTATTGAGATTCAGAACGCACAAGTACGTATTTATGGCAGATATTGAAAAAATGTATCGCCAAATATGGATAAGCCCGGAACACCAATTCAATCAGATGATAGTTTGGAGAGAAAATCCAAATGATGAATTAAAGTACTATCGATTAAAAACGGTTACATATGGAACAGCATCGGCTCCGTTTCTGGCAACTAAGTGTTTAAATCACTTAGCTTCACTCCACACAGGCAGTTCACCATTAGGATCCTCTGCCCTAAGGAATGACTTCTACGTAGATGATTGTCTCACAGGAGCAGATTCAATACAAGAATTGATCCAAATTCGACAGGAGTTGGTAAAAATACTACTCCCCAAGGGATTCAACTTACGAAAATGGTGCTCAAACAATGAGCAAATTCTTCAAGGAATACCCAAGGATGACATAATAGGCAATATTATGCTGGACGAAACACTGGAACATTACAGTGTCAAAACATTAGGCCTCATTTGGATGCCACAAAAGGATCAATTCTGCGGCCGCACACAAAGCAGCACAGCAAAAAGAATCACAAAACGTGTAGTATGCTCGGAGCTGGCACAGATCTTCGATCCCCTAGGCCTGTTCTCTCCGGTCGTGGTAAAGGCTAAGATTTTTATGCAACGACTCTGGGAGTCAAAACTTGACTGGGATGACGAGCTACCTATAAATCTTCAGAACGAGTGGAAGGATTATAGAGAGGACTTGCAAAGCCTCAATTCACTGCAAATTCCAAGGCACATATACGATGGAAAAACTCCAGTCACGAAGGAATTACACACATTTGTGGATGCTTCAGAGCAGGCATATGGCGCAGTAATATATGTACGCGCAACGTACAAAAACAAGCAAATATCTGTGCGCTTACTATGCTCAAAGTCTCGAGTGGCTCCGACAGCAAAACAGTCACTACCTCGCCTGGAACTATGTGCCGCATTATTAGGTGCTGAGCTCGCGGACAGGATTCGACGAGATCCCAACCCCACCGCAGTGCCAGGATACTTTTGGTCGGATTCTACCGTTGTTCTCTCATGGATTAATGCACCGTCTTCCACATATCATACGTTTGTGGCCAACCGAATAGCGAAAATTCAGGCAGTAACAAGTCAGAATAATTGGCGGCATGTATCATCTGCCAACAACGCAGCAGATGTGGTCTCAAGAGGAATATCTGCACGAAAGCTACACGAACACAGTCTATGGTTCTATGGACGACTCTTTCTCCATGGCTCTCGAGACAAGTGGATAGCCCCTCCTATCATTTCTCCGAGCAAACTCGAAAGTCAGAGCCGCAGCCACAGCACTCGACGCAGCGCTCGTGACCTTAACCAGTTTGACACAGTTAATATCTGTCAAAAACTGGATAGGCTCACCTCCATTTTAATTGAAGACCGCCAGCTACGCGCCGCCACTAAACCACCGAAAACCACAGATTATATCACCACAACCGACCAAAAGCTCGATAAGCTTATAACAATCTTAACCGAGGACCACAAACTGCGTGCTGCCACCGACATCGCGGCTGAATTTAGGAAGTTCGAATACAAAATCGACAACCTAATCAGAGCCCTGTTTGCGACCGTCTTCACCACTCATACAGCCAATGCAAACCAAAATGTCTAGTAATATAAATTTTCATAAAAGCTTGCACATCGCAACAGCAAAATACCAACAATAACAAAAATAAATAAAATAAATATTTTTCATTCAACCAGTGTGAGACCTTGGCCTTACATATCAGGTTAAAGCATTCTCACAAGAATTGCTGACGAATGCAATTTTGCGGCATTTCAATGCCATAACGAACGTAAACAAAAAACGAAAACAAAAACAAAAACGTAAACAAAAGCGAATATATAAACGAAAGTAGCCCAGGAGTATGCTACACTTTTATTAAACCAAGAAATCGTTACTGTCACAATTAGTTTTGAATCTTATTGCTAGTAATAAGAAATAAATTCTAATGGGCAACAAATGATGTAATTAATTAAGTAATAAGAAAAACCTTTTCTGTTAATACGTAAAGAATAACTAAAACTTAAAAATTACTATATTAACTTACTTCTTAGAAATTAAAACACATGAGCACAAAAAAGTGTCTCAATTACTAAAGACCGCTGACCTAAATTCAAGCAAAATTGTTCAACAAAATTTAACAAAATTTAAAAATATTAAAATTAATCTGAAATGTTTTATTATTAGCAACACTGTGCTGTTAAAATAACATGTATGCATTTCTTAGTATCATAAGCTAATATAACTTAGTATAAGTTTCGCTATTACGAGCCGTTAACAAGGTGCCAACAAATTTTTGTAAAAGTACATATGTAGTATTATCAAAAATAAAGATTGTCCATCCAGCTTGTGCTAGACCCTAACCTGCTAGTTCAGGCTACGGAGTTCTTGCGCAAGTTGTTGGTGGATTAAGTTTGTGCACGACAAGAAAAAAAAAAAAAAGTGCTCCGTTACTAAAATAAAAATCTATGTGAAAAAGTCCGAATTAAATGGACAGTGATGTACCATTTTCTCGGTGAAGTCGCGTTCTATACGTGTGTTATTAAATCTCGCGCCGGTGCTTGGACGCTAGCCTATAAAAGGCAATTTAATTTAATTAAATTAAATAGACAGTGAAAGTTACATAACTCATTGGTGATCAAGTTACATCCCTCTCTCGCTCTCAGTTATTCTAAGAGAGCAGTAGGGAAATATCGATAAGACGATAAACAGTGATCGTGCCATCGCAAACATCGCGCACACTGTCATAAACATTCACTGTGAAGTGAAATAAATATCGATTAACGCGGCATAAATAAAATTGCGCGCTAAACATCGTGACATTTAATTAAAACAATAAAACCAAAACCAAAATAAAATAAAATAAAAATTACCAGTGTTAAATATGAGTTCGCCGGTATTTCACATGGACGAAGATGACGAAGAAGTCATCGTCTGTTCACCGCGACAGCTGGAAAGTGAACTTCGCTCCATTCCATTTAAAACCACTAGAAAAACTGATAAGCCCACTACTTACAATGCAGCTCTCGATGAATTTGCAAAAAATTCTGCGCTGCAAAGTGAACTAAACCACAATATTAATAAAGTAGTCAAACGACTAACCAAATCCTCCACGGGTAACATTCGGAAAATGACCGAGCCTGCTGCCCCCAACAAAACTCCCACCACTGCCCCCGTCACTGTGCCTACAGCTGACACCAACGCGGCCTCCACTTCAAGGCAAGCCAGACTAAGCAAGATCCGCTTGCTTGCTGCTCAGCATGATCTTGAGATCTCTGACATGGATGACTACGACGAGGATGACTTGGCTGTAGTCGAAGCATCCGTGGCTAATCCAGCACCCTCCGCTCTCCGCGCACAGCCTCAACGTGTGCTCAATTCCACATCAGCTACTTGTGCTGCTGATGCTGCCACCTCAGTCAATAATAATAACAATGTTAATAATGCCACTGCCGCTGCCACTACAAAAACCACACCGATTCTTGTGGAAAAACCAAAACCAATCCTCATCCCAGACGTGAAAAACATTATTGAAGTAACTGACTGTATAAGCAAAATTATCGGCGAAGCTAATTATCTGACCAAGCCTGCCGCTAATAATGGGCTAAGAGTGATGTGTAATGACATCAAATCTTACCGCGCCCTAATCAACTACTTTCAAATCAATCAAATCGAGAGCCACACATATCAGCTCGAACACGAGCGGGGCTTCAAGATTGTCATTCGGCACTTGCATAAGTCAACACCAGCTGACTTGATACGCAGCCAGCTCGATGAATTAGGATACAAAGTGCGTTACGTCAACGTCATCAAAAGGCGTCAGATGGACTCATGCGAGTTGGAGGCAGATTGGAGCAAGCCCCACTCCCATACAATGCAAGACACCAGATTTTGCTGCCTTACAACGATCCAATAGTGAAAATGATATTGCGAGAGCTGCATGAAGACAACATGCATTGCGGTGCTGAAGCCTTACGAGCAACGGCTAGACAACAGTATTGGATCCTGAACGACAAAACTATGTCGAGAAATGTCATTCACAACTGTGTGACGTGCAACAAGGCAAAACACAACCTAATGAATCAAATTATGGGTAATCTGCCAGCCGATCGAGTGACACCAACACGCCTGTTTCTCACGACAGGCGTAGACTATTGTGGACCAATTTGGATTCATCATAAGGTTCGCGGAAGAAGACCAGATAAGGCATACATAGCTGTCTTCTGATGCTTCTCTACAAAGGCGGTCTCTACCTCGAGCTGGTTAGCAATCTGACCACAAATGCCTTCCTAGGAGCCCTGAGGCGCTTTCTAAGCCGCCGCGGCAAATGTCAAACAATTCATTGTGACAATGCCACCAATTTTGTTGGAGCAAACAACCAACTGAAGGAATTAGGAGGGTCAATATTTGGTGAGAAGGCGCAAGCAGAGATCATCAATCACTGCACCAAAAAACAAGTTGCCTTCAAATTCATACCGCCACGAGCGCCATCATTTGGAGGCCTATGGGAAGCTGCGGTAAAGTCTGCAAAACGACTACTGGTTACTACGACAAATACCGCATCTCTGACGTTTGAAGAACTAAATACGGTGATCATCGAAATTGAAGCGATCTTAAATTCTCGCCCAATTACACCAATGTCAAATGACCCTACGGACAACCCAGCCCTCACCCCAGCACATTTTCTGATTGGTGAAACGCTGACTGCACCCCCCGTTTTCAACACAGGCCGCAACGAAAATTCCTTACTAAAACGGTGGGAACTAGTATCCAGACTCAAGCAAGGATTTTGGAAGCAATGGTCCCAGGAGTATTTGCAAGAATTGCAAGCCAGACATAAGTGGAAGGCCGTCAACTCCAATGTCAAGGAAGGCCTGCTTGTTCTAGTAAAAGAAGACAACATACCTGTGATGAGTTGGCCAATGGGACGCATTGTACGCACCTACCCAGGCCAAGATAATCACATTCGAGTGGTTGACGTCAAAACTGCCTCAGGCATCTACAAACGCCCCATAACCAGGCTCGCGCCGCTATTTCCAGAAGACATGCCAAAAAAACGCCCCATCATGGAATCCGAGGACAACGGCCGGGAGAATGTTTAGGCTCATATAATATTTGTGCGTGCGCTGCAGTTTGCGCAGACACACAGCTAATAAGTAAATATCAACAAATAATATTGCAAACGCTGACTTCAGCGGTTGCCTCATTTGTGAGGAGCCATATAGCTTTGACATATGCTATATGCACCCCTAGCAACAACTACCACATATGCTATAGACAGCCCTCGCAACAACTGCAACGAACGCGTCAGCACATGCGTCAGAACATTTCGTCAACAACAAAATCAACGCCAAGCAGCGATCAGAACCAAAGGCACACTTACCTTTGGTCAGCATATTATACAAGAAGCCCACCGTGGGACAATAAGCTCATATCACAACCAGCACGTGCCTACGTCAGCGAACTCCATCACTTGGTTGACCCATATTACGATTGCTGCCCTCAGCGGAAGCATAACAACGGCCACACTAGAGAGTAGGAGCTTGGAAATTGCGATCGCTGCACTTGATGCACGCGCCACACAAAAACTGTCAAATAATGTATTTTAGAGTTAAGAATTAAGTATAAATAAAGCCATGCTCATTAGAGCAAAATCAGTTCGAAACTAATCGTCAACTCCGTAGTTTTGATTTCTAGCATCGCACTTACTGTGCGCATCGAAGGATCTCACTCTCCGTAGTCCACCTAGTTACAAGTGCTAGTTGCGACGCTCTTAGTAGTCAGTTTATGTGCTGAATACTTCCCTTACACACAAACAGTTAGCTTATGGCAGGCAATTACTTTGTTTCTTTGACACTTGGCCAAATAAGCTGTCCGCCACTGTATATTTATCAAAAGTTATGACACCTCCACTACTACAAATTATAGAGGGAGAATCAAAAGTCGAGGAAGTACTGTCAACAACACAAGGGAACTTTAAACCCTTAGAAGCAGCAGTACAACCACAACAACTGTGAACTCTCAGCCACGCTATTCATTTTATTGATAGCCATAGTCATCCGTTGAATCAAACTCAAAAACATCCCACAACAGATCACTGGAGAAGCTAACAGACAGGAAGACAATTCCCCGAGTCAGAGGCAAATAACACAAACAGGATTCTTCATCGCGTCCGAGGACGTCCGCGTTTAAAGGGGGAAGAGCTAAGAACAATTATTCCAAATCACCAATATGCCCAAACTCACCGCAAATACACTAACTCACTGCAACAAACAACATTCGGATCTTGCGCCGCGTCAGCATATTTCGCCAAACGCAGCTGCAACCAGCGAGCACAGCCAAATGCGCACGTGCTGTCGTCAGCATATTCTACAAGAAGTCCATCGTGGGACCCAAACGGACAACCGAAACCACCAGTAGACTCCGTCAACGCATTATACAAGTGGGCTAGCGTGAGACTCAAACGGACATCCGACACCTCCACCAATGGGACAGCGGCGACAAAGCTACAGCGACGCAGCTACAACGCCACGACGCCAGCAGAATGCAGCAAACCAATGATAAACCATATTGTATAAAATCAGTCCTAATAAAGCACTAAATCCAATCAGTTCAGTTTTTTTTTTATTAAAAACGTTAAGGAACCGTTTAATTGGCGCCCGAGCAGGGACCGGTACGCAGTTATAGGCAAATCACGAGTTGTTAAAGTGTACTACAAAAACACTCCTTGTTATATGCTCTTTAAGTAAGGACATCTCACGAGAAAAGCCAGGCTAGGATCGAAAAATAAAGTGCCTCAAGTAACCACGTTCAAATCAAAAGCGCCTCAAGTAGCCGCAGATGCGAACACGATCAGTGCCACGTTCAAATCAAAAGCGCCTCAAGTAGCCGCAGATGCGAACACGTTCAAATCAAAAGCGCCTCAAGTAGCCGCAGATGCGAACACAAACTGAACGTTTCTATCAAAAGCGCCTCAATTAGCCGCAGATAAGAACACGATTAATTTCGAAATGCAAAACTGCGTACCGGTGCCGAAAAAATTACCGCCGACAACCTTGTAGTGTCCTTGTAGTGTCCGCAGGGTACCGCGAGCTAAAGTGTCCAGAGGAACCTGAGTCACCCATTTCAACTGAAAATCGTCGTGGGACAATAAGGAGCAATTCCAAAGGATCGTCGTGGGAGATTCGCCGTGATTTTAATTATATTGTAAGCATAGAAATTAGGAAAAACATTTTTGTGAAAGTATTTAGAAAATGAAAAAAAATTTTGAGCAACAAAAATTAGAAAATAATTATAATTTTGAAAAGAAAAAATCTTTGTAAAGGAAAAAAAGAAGAATCAAAACAAATTTACAATTAACGTAAAAGAAAAATTTAAAATTAAAAACAAAACAAAAAATTAACAATTAAAACAAAACAAAAAATTAACGTAAAAGAAAAAATTAAAACAAAACAAATAATTAACGTAAAAGAAAATTTTCAATAACCAATTAATTTCTATAGAAATATTTTCCCACTGCTCTTCTGCATTGAAACAGTTCATTTTAAAATTTAAAAGTGCTCCGAATTGAAAATAAGCAAGCTAACGAACTGTCCGAATCCCTAGCCAACATGAGGCTAGGAGCAGCTGGTACCAGTGTCCAGAAAAGTGTCCACGTAAGCTATCTCTTAGAGATACAATAGTATCGTTAATAAAAGAGGAGCTTCAAGGAGGTGAAATAATCCGACAAGCAATAGGTAGCGAAGATAACGACCTTGTGAGGAGCCATATAGCATCGACATAAGCTATATGCGCCCCTCGCAACATTTGCCACATACTTTATGGGCAGCCCTCCCAACGATTGGCAGCAGACGACATTGGATCTTGCGCCAAGTCAGCAGATTTCGTCAACGACGAAAAACTGCAGCCAGGTATTCAACGACGAGAACACCTGCAGCCACGTCAGCAGATTTCGTCAACGACGAAAACAACTGCAGCCCAGTACTCAACGACGAAAACACCTGCAGCCAGCGACCAGCACACGCGGCTCCGATTTCCAGCAAGAGCACACGTGCCTACCCCAGCGGCGGGAAAATGGACACCACCACTTGGCGCTGTGGGGAGCGCAAGTGCGCCATCAGCGCATGCCAGATCGGACAGCGTGAGAACCAAGTGAGCCACCGGTGCACGCGGCTCTAATTTCCAGCAAGAGCACACGTGCCTACCCCAGCGGCTGGAAAATGGACACCACCACTTGGCGCTGTTGAGAGCGCAAGTGCGCCATCAGCGCATTCCGTAGTGGATAGCGTGAGACCCAATTGGGCAGCGATCACAGCAGAAGCAACCGCTGCTCGAATTACATCGATTGCAGCGACAACGGTGGGACGCAACCTTGAAGCAGGTGATCGCTGCCTTACTCCCCAACGAGTGCAGCGCTGGTGGAAAAACGTGGGAAGTGCGGCGTCAGCAGAAACGTGGGAAGTGCAGCGTCAGCAGGAAAGCGTGAGAAACGCCCCAAAAAGACGGACCACCGACGCGATCTGACCTATAAAAGGGGGCGTCGCAGACCACCAAGGGTCAGTCAGTGAAAAGCCATATACGACGTGCAAGTATAGTGGAAAAATAGTGCGAGACCAAGCACCAGTGAAAATATGTGAAAAACAGTGCAAACCCAGTGGATCGTAACAGGATGATCCACCAGCAAGGAGCTCCCAAGGACAAGTATCCTAATAAGCTATAATTATACCTAGCCATAAGTGAAGGACTAAATAAAGATCCTTAAATTAATATTCATTAAACCAACGTGTTATTAATTGTCGCAAACGCAACTAAACTAAATTTGTTGCTCGAACCCATAGCTCGACTGAGTTTTAGCCTAGCTAAAACTAACCGAACTGAAAGGTTCGTTACAACTGGCGCCCAACGTTAGTGGTTGCGATAATTAATAGCACACAAGTAATAATAAAACAAACACAAGCAATAATGGTTCGCGCATGGGTATACACCCTCAAGAGGGAGGAAGTAATAAAATACGCCGAAGAATTTGAACTGCCACTTCGCGGGACATTGGATGAGCTGCGCCGACAGTTTGGAGAATGGGCGATGGCAAACGAATCCACGCCACAATACAGCACTCGATTGCAGGAAATGGCAGCCATGCACACTAGAATCTCACCGGCAAAAGGAGTAGTGGCGGAGACGATAAAAGTGCCAAACATAGATCTCGCTCAGTTCAGCATACCAGCAATGAACGCGGCAGCAGCGCGCACACGAGAAGAAAGTCGCACGGTATGGGGAACACCAACACCAAACCCGTCAAGGAGAGGATCCATAAACGACAACACAGCGCAGGAAACATCGTCAGAGTACCCAAGGATAGCAAAGCAAGTCCGGGAATGGAACATTCGCTTCGATGGCACCACAAAGCCACTGGAATTCTTGGAACAGATCGAGTGGTCAGCGGAAACATATGGACTCAACCTGAATCTGATCCCCAGGACCATGCCTGAACTACTCCAGGGAGTGGCTCTGAAGTGGTATGTGGCCAATAACCAACACTGGACCAGATGGGGAACATTTGTCCAGAGTTTCCAGGGGTATTTCTTACCCATAGACTACTTCGAAAACCTGAAGGACGAAGTCACCCGAAGACGTCAGGGTGTAAACGAGCCATTTAAGTTATATATGGTAGAAATGCAGACACTAATGCGGCAACTGAAGTACACAAGGAACGAACAACTGCACAGAATCTACACCAACAGCCTCCCAGATCTACGAGCATACGCCAGGCCAAATGATTTCACCGAATTAACGGAATTAATGCATTTGGCAGCCGCGTTTGAGGAACTTGAAGCAGACAGGGAAAAGTTGAGACAACAGAACCGCGCAAAGCAGCCCAGTTATAACAATCCACAGCGAATGCAAATGGAGCCGCAACAGAGACGCATGGAACAGCCAAGGTACAACACTCCACAGCAAAGGCAAGCACATCCACAACAGAGATGGGGGGAACCACCACAACGGTATATGGATCGACAACAGGTACGTAACATTCACCACCCCGAACCTGCGCCAAGGCAAAACAGGCCACGATTCATGACCATGACCGACAGTGGAGGTACGCACAGTCAAGCGCACAGGGAGAGAGACGAGGCCGATACACGACCCAGACCAGCACCGAGGACAAGAAAGGACAACATAGCGACACACATAAATAACCCAGCAATGGCCTGCAGAGGTTGCGGCCAGGAAGGACACCGTGCGAGAGAATGCACAAGTCCTATGCTGAATTACTGCTGGATGTGTGGACGTATCGGAGTTCGGACGGCAGCATGTTGTCCGTCGGGAAACGGTCACCGGCATCCGTCACCAAGGGGCGAGCGGAAGCCGAACAGGCCAGCCCCAAGACGCTAATCGGCAGCCTGCGGTGCGAGGGAGCGCAGCTGACAGCGGTCGTAGAGATCGGCAACTGTCAGCATAAGGCTACGATCGATACAGGGGCCACGAGTAGCTTCATTAGTGAGAAACTAGCTCGTGGACTGTGCAACGTAGGCCGACGATGCGCAACCGAACGACGAGTCCGCATGGCAGATGGCCGAAACAGCGGAATACGGGAACAAGTCAGAGCAAACATCAGACTCGGAAACAGTAGCATGGACATAAGTCTACTGGTACTCCCAGGTGTAATAGACGACCTTGTTCTCGGATGGGACTTTTTATCTGGCATGGGCACAGTACTTGAGTGCGCGGGACTAAAAATACACCTACCAAAACGGCAGGTACAAGAACAGAAGGAAGAAAGACTGTCTGTCGCAAAGACAGCCATACAAAAATTGGACACAGACGCAGAAGTCGATGCGTTTTTGCAACGGGAGTTAGCCGCATTCGAGAACATAAAGGGAACATCGCCCATAACGGAGCACCGCATTGTCATGAGCGACGATCGGCCAATAAAACAGCGATATTTCCCTAAAAATCCCAAGATGCAGGCCGAGATCAAACAAACAAGTTGATGAACTGCTGGCCAAGGGATGCATAGAGCCATCAAAAAGCCCGCACAGCGCACCAATAGTGATGGTCAGGAAAAAGACTGGTAAATGGCGCCTCTGCGTGGACTTCAGGCAATTGAACGCCAGGTCCATAAAAGATGCATACCCACTACCAAGAGTCCACCATATCCTGGACCAGCTAAGGGAAGCGCGATTTATCACGAGTTTGGACCTAAAGGACGGGTACTGGCAGATCCCGATGGAGAGGGAGAGTCGCGAGAAGACGGCATTCACAGTCCCGGGAAAAGGACTGTTCCAATGGAAAGTGATGCCATTTGGACTCCATTCGGCACCAGCTACGTTCCAGAGGGCCCTGGATCGCGTGATCGGCCCCGAAATGATGCCATATGCATTTGCATACTTGGATGACATCATCGTGATCGGGAAGACACGCGAGGAACACATGAACAACCTGAGAGAAGTGTTCCGACGGCTGAGGGCAGCAAACCTAAAGATAAACGTGGACAAGTGTGACTTCTTCAAAAAGGAACTGAAGTATCTCGGTCACCAAGTCACGGAAGATGGAATCCGCACTGATCCAGAAAAGGTAGCTGCTATCGCCGAACTAAAACCGCCAGGAAACGTGAAAGAGCTTCGGCAATACTTGGGAGTGGCATCATGGTATAGGCGTTTTGTACCGGATTTCGCCACAACGGTGCACCCACTGAACGCACTGCTCAAAAAAGGGACCAAATGGGAATGGACCGAAGAGCGGCAGGAAGCCTTCGAGACGGTGAAGGCAAAGCTAACACAATCCCCAGTGCTAGCATGCCCAGATTTCTCAAGGCCATTTTGCTTGCAAACGGATGCTAGCAACTATGGCTTGGGAGCGATACTGACCCAAAACTCAGAGGAGGGTGAACGGGTCATATCGTATGCGAGCAGATCTTTAAATGGTGCGGAGCGCAACTACTCTGCGACCGAAAAAGAGTGCCTTGCAATAATCTGGGGCATAAGGAAGCTACGACCTTATCTGGAAGGATACCACTTCACCGTCGTAACAGACCACATGGCACTGAAGTGGCTCAACTCCATCGAAAGCCCCTCAGGCAGGATTGCGAGATGGGCACTGGAGCTGCAACAGTTTGATTTCGATATCAAATACAGGAAAGGAAACCTGAATATCGTTGCAGATGCCCTATCCCGACAGCCACTAAAGGATACGTGCCGCAGAGTCTCAACGGTGGAAGACGCGATGGACCAAGCAAACAAAAACTGCCACTGGATCCAAAAGATGCGAACCACCATAGCCAAAAATCCCAGAAAATTCCCCGACTACATGGAGGAGGCTGGAAACCTGTACAGACACATTCCCCACAGAGCTGGAACAGAGGATGTGGCAGACTGGAAATTGTGTGTGCCAACCGGCAAGCGGACACAAGTTCTCAGCGAGAACCATAACACCACCACAGCAGGCCATACGGGAAGCCGGAAAACAATAGCCCGGGTAACAGCGCGCTACTACTGGCCAGGCTTATACAGAGACGTACGAGCATATGTCCAACAGTGCGAAATATGCCAACAGTATAAACCGAGTCAATTGGCCGCGGCAGGACACATGCTGACGCAGATACCTGAAGAGCCCTGGAGCACGGTATGTGCGGACTTCGTGGGACCATTACCGAGGTCCACCCATGGAAATACGATGTTGTTAGTCTTCATAGACCGCTTCTCGAAGTGGACCGAAATGGTGCCACTTAGAAGCGCCACAACAGCAGCGCTACAAAAGGCCTTCAGGGAGAGGATTCTGGCACGATTCGGAGTGCCAAAAGTGCTGATCACGGACAACGGCACACAATTTTCAAGCAAGGTGTTACAACATTTCCTCGAAGAAATGGGAATTAAACACCAATTCACGGCACCCTACACGCCACAAGAAAATCCCACGGAACGCGCGAATCGGACGGTGAAAACAATGATCGCCCAGTTCACTAAGGAAAACCAAAGACGGTTGGGATGAGGCGTTACCCGAGCTAACACTGGCAGTCAACACCAGCGTCTCGAGCACCACAGGGTACAGTGCTGCCTTCATCACACAAGGTCGAGAGCCGAGGCTACCAAAGGCTTTGTTCGACGAAGTAGCAATTGGAACAGGCAAAGAGGTCCAAACGCCGACCGAAAACGAAAAGAAACTGAAAGAAATTTTCGAACTTGTCCGGCGGAACTTGGAAAAGGCCTCACAGGACCAGGCAAGGCACTACAACCTGCGCCGCAGGCAATGGAGCCCCAAAGTCGGAGATAAGGTGTGGATGAAACTCCACCACCTATCGAATGCAGCAGATGGGTTCGCAGCCAAGCTAGCACCGAGATACGGAGGCCCGTACCAAATCGTGGACTTCACATCACCGGTGATCTGCAAGCTAAAAAGCCCGGATGATAAACGGATAAGGACGTCACATGTGAGCGACTTAAAGCCACACAGCAAGGAGAGCGGTGAGTCCCCAGATCCCCAAAAATAAAATAATATAGAAAAAAAAATAATATAAAATATACAAATAATATATACATAAGATAAGAAAATAAAACGCCCAAAAGGAGAGGGTAATAACGAAAAAGAGCAAGGGTATACAAAAGTTGTATACACCTACATATAACATATTAAACATAATAAATGTTCAGAAAAAAAAAACACAAGCCACTCCAATTGCCACTGCGCAACACGTAGTGCAGAATAAGAGAACCACGACCAACCTCAACATTCACTAGGGAAAAATTTTTTCAACGTGCACCAAAGCACACCGCTCCAATTGCCATTGCGCAACACATAGCGCAGAGTGAGTAGTACCATGACCTACCTCTACGTCCACTAGGGAAAAGTGCAGCGGCTGACAAAATCGTAACAGCTCGTCGCCTAGACGAAAACGGACACCATCAGCACCTGCACTGTGGATAGAGCAAGAACAAGTGCAACACCCAGACGCGGCTGGACAGCAACAAAATTTTCACACGGGTGTCAAGACAGGCACAGGAACGCGAGCGCCCAGAGCCACCCAAAAGGGTATATAATGAGGCCAACGGATGCACCCAACAGCAATTATCCAAAATGCGTTACACCAACAACAATCAAGTCACAGCCAACACAACACCGAGTCCGAGGGCGGAGCCCATGGATACAGGACGACGAGGGACCTCACGACGATTGGTAGTACGTCTACGACGCCTGGGGCGCACAGCGCGCACTACGAGAGGACGACTACAAACACCACGACGATGGACAAGGGACTCACCAATCCCGAGCCGCCCATCGCACGGGTAGAGCCGATGCCGCGCCAACCCAGTCCAGAAAGATACGAAGTCATCCCACCCGATGAGGAGGACGACGTCGACGCACCTTCGGACCCCGAGATCGGGGACAACAACGATGAGGACTACGTTTACGCGCCATGGTCGGACTCCGAGGGCGGGGACAACGACGATGATGAAGACGACTACGCACCAGTGGCGGACCCCGAGGACTGGGACAGCGACGAGGACGACAACGTATACGAACCAAGGTCGGACCCCGAGGACTGGAACGGCGATAATGAAGACACCATGCCCTGGGAACCACCACAAATCCCAGAGGCAGAAATCGCGATCATTTCGTCCGACGAGGACGAAAAACCAAACGGCGACGACGAAGACACCATGCCTTGGGAACCGCCAAAAAGCCCAGAGGAGGAAATAATGATCATTTCGTCCGACGAGGAGGACGAACCGGACCACGAAGAGCCACTCGAAGACCCACTGCACAACGAGGACATCATCACGATATCATCGGATGAGGAGGAAGACCCACAACCAGGCCCAAGCATGCCACGGGTCTCGGAGGAATACAAGCGAGAGTTCTGCGGTGGACAATGGATCTACACCTACACGTTAATAAAACAGTGGAGGAGGAATAACTAAAACAAAAAAAAAAACAAAACACAGAAATAAAAACCAAACATTAAGAATAAAGATTCAATTTACAATAAACAACAATTCTTATATAAAAAAAAAAAAATATATATATATACATATAATCAATAGCGGAAAAAAAGTGGAAGGCTTCCACTTACCGAAGGAAGGGGGGAGTGTGAGGAGCCATATATCTTGACATAAGCTATATGCGCCCCTCGCAACATTTGCCACATACTTTATGGGCAGCCCTCCCAACGATTGGCAGCAGACGACATTGGATCTTGCGCCAAGTCAGCAGATTTCGTCAACGACGAAAAACTGCAGCCAGGTCTTCAACGACGAGAACACCTGCAGCCACGTCAGCAGATTTCGTCAACGACGAAAACAACTGCAGCCAGGTATTCAACGACGAGAACACCTGCAGCCACGTCAGCAGATTTCGTCAACGACGAAATCAACTACAGCCCAGTACTCAACGACGAAAACACCTGCAGCCAGCGACCAGCACACGCGGCTCCGATTTCCAGCAAGAGCACACGTGCCGACCCCAGCGGCGGGAAAATGGACACCACCACTTGGCGCTGTGGGGAGCGCAAGTGCGCCATCAGCGCATGCCAGATCGGACAGCGTGAGAACCAAGTGGGCCACCGGTGCACGCGGCTCTGATTTCCACCAAGAGCGCACGTGCCTGCTCCAGCGGATGGAAAATGGACACCACCACTTGGCGCTGTTGAGAGCGCAAGTGCGCCATCAGCGCATTCCGTAGTCGGATAGCGTGAGACCCAAGTGGGCCGCGACCTCAGCAGAAGCAGCCGCTGCTCGAATTTCATCGATTGCAGCGACAACGGTGGGACGCAACCTTGAAGCAGGTGATCGCTGCCTTACTCCCAACGAGTGCAGCGCTGGTGGAAAAACGTGGGAAGTGCGGCGTCAGCAGGAAAACGTGGGAAGTGCAGCGTCAGCAGAAAAGCGTGAGAAACGCCCCAAAAAGACGGACCACCGACGCGATCTGACCTATAAAAGGGGGTGGCACAGACCACCAAGGGTCAGTGAGTGCGAAGCCTAACAACGCGTCAACAAGTGCGGAATAATATAACCGGAGTGCGAAACAGTTCGAACGGGATATAATAATAAGCTACAAGCAAGTTGTAAACAGTAGTGAAATAATACTAAGTGAGAAATAAGCACAATAGTTAAAACTAATCTTAAGAACAAATGCAAATAAAAACCCCTAAATCAATATACAAAGTGTTATTAATTGTCGCAAACGCAACTAAACAAAAATTTGTTGCTCGAACCCATAGCTCGACTGAGTTTTAGCCTAGCTAAAACTGAACGGACTAAAAAGGTTCGTTACAATATTAAAAGAGACTATTGACAACAAAAATAGCCAAGATGAAAATGCCACATTATTAAAATTTAAGATACAAATGTTTAAAGAAGAACTAAATAACCTCATCTACGCCATACACTGGGCAAAAACAAACACAATAAATTTTATAATTTTGTCAGAATTAGAGAAAAATGCAGCGGCCGTCAAAATCATAACAGCTCGTCGACTAAGCGAAAACGGACACCATCAGCACTTGCACTATGGATAGCGCAAGTGCCTGAAGCACCGAGAAACGGCTGGCCAGCAACAACATTTTCACACGGGTGTCAAGACAAGCACAGGAACGCGAGCACTCATAGCCACCCAAAAGGGTATATAATGAGGCCGCCGGATGTACCTAACATCAATTCAGCCAAAACAACCGAGATGTACAACACCGACAACCAAATGCAAGCTACAGCCAGTGGAAGCAAGGGCGCAGCACCAATTCCGGGTGCGGAGCCGAAGAAAACGGGGCGACGAGTGACCGGAAGAAGGTGCGTAGTACGCCTACGACGCCTAGTGCGCACAGCGCACACTCCAAGACGGTGATCACGAACACCACAATGGCGGGCAAGAAGCTCACCAATCCCGAGCCGCCCGATAGCACACCAATCCCGAGCCGCCCGATAGCACGGGTAAACCCGATGCCACGACAGGAGATCCCGGAAAGCTCCGAAGGCAGCTCATCCGAAACAGACGAAGAGGGTTACGTCTACGCACCGGTGTCGGACCCAGAGGTCGGGGACAGCGACGAAGGAGGTACAACGAGCGACGACGGGTCGGAACGTAGCGACCATTTAGAGGGGTACTACATCCGCCGACAAGACGACGAGTACTCGATCCCCTCGGTGCCCGCCGTCGACCCCGACGATAGCGACGAGTACCAATTCCGATTAGATGACGAGGACGAAGATACCATGCCCTGGGAGCCACCCAAAAACCCAGAAGATGAAATAATGATCATTTCGTCCGACGAGGAGGACAAACCGGACCTCGAAGAATCCAACAATAGATCAGAAGACGAAGATACCATGCCCTGGGAGCCACCCAAAAACCCAGAAGATGAAATACTGATCATTTCTTCCGACGAGGAGGACAAACCGGACCTCGAAGAATCCAACAATAGATCAGAAGACGAAGATACAATGCCCTGGGAGCCCCTCAAAAACCCACAAGATGAAATATTGATCATTTCATCCGACTACGAAGACCCACCGGACAACGAGGAGTTCATCACGATATCGTCAGATGAGGAGGAGGGCCCACAACCGGGCCCAGGAATGCCATGGATGTCAGAGGAGTACAAGCGGGTACTCAGCGGTGGACACTGGGTCTGCACCTACACCATGACGCTACAATGGAAGGGGCAGAACTAAACCCCAAGAGAAGAAAAAAAAAAACAAAGAAATATAAATAATAAGAATAAAAATATTAAACTTACAATAAACACCATTCTTATACACTTAACACAAAAAAAATATATATATAATTAATAGCTAAGAAGTGGAAGGCTTCCACTTACCGAAGGAAGGGGGGAGTGTGAGGAGCCGTATAGCATTGACATAAGCTATATGCGCCCCTCGCAACAATTGCCACATATGTTATGGGCAGCCCTCCCAACGATTGCAGCAGACGACATTGGATCTTGCGCCACGTCAGCAGATTTCGTCAACGACGAAAACATCTGCAGCGTCACAGACCACCAAGGGTCAGTGAGTGAAAAGCCGAACAGCAAGGCAAGTCAGTGCGAACAAACATAAACGGAGTGCAAAACAGTTCGGAGTGCAAAAATCTACAAGCGAGTGCGAAGTCTCGAAACCAGAAACGCCATAATAATAAGTGAAAATAATAATAAGTGAAAATTAATAAAACCATTTATACCTAGCCTTAAGTAACGTATAAATAAAATCTTTAGTTAATATATAAAGGATACGTGTTATTAATTATCGCAGCGCAATCAAATATAAATTTGTTGCTCGAACCCATAGCTCGACTGAGTTTTAGCCCAGCTAAAACTAAACGAACTGAAAGGTTCGTTACAACTGGCGCCCAACTTTGGTGGTTGCGATAATTAATACACAGTATATATATTAACAAAACAAAAAATGGTTCGTGCCTGGGTATACACCCTCAAAAGGGAGGAAGTGATGAAATACGCCGAAGAATTTGAATTGCCACTTCGCGGGACATTGGATGAGCTGCGCCGACAATTCGGAGAATGGGCGATGGCTAACGAATCCACACCACAATACAGCACTCGACTGCAGGAAATGGCAGCTATGCATACCAGAATCTCACCGGCAAAAGGAGTAGTGGCGGAGACAATAAAAGTGCCGAACATAGATCTCGCTCAGTTTAGCATACCAGCGATGAACGCTGCAGCAGCGCGAGAGAAGAAAGCTGCACGGTATGGGGAACACCAACACCAAACCCTTCAAGGAGAGGATCCATAAACGACAACACAGCGCCGGAAACACCCACAGAATACCCAAGGATAGCGAAGCAAGTCCGGGAATGGAACATTCGCTTCGACGGACACCATCAGCACTTGCACTATGGATAGAGCAAGAGCAAGTGAAGCACCCAGACACGGCTGGCCAGCAACAACATTTTCACACGGGTGTCAAGACAAGCACAGGAACGCGAGCACTCATAGCCACCCAAAAGGGTATATAATGAGGCCGCCGGATGTACCTAACATCAATTCAACCAAATAACCAAGATGTGCAACACCGACAACCAAATGCAAGCTACAGCCAGTGGAAGCAAGGGCGCAGCACCAAATCCGGGTGCGGAGCCGAAGGAAACGGGGCGACGAGTGACCGGAAGAAGGTGCGTAGTACGCCTACGACGCCTAGTGCGCACAGCGCACACACCAAGACGACGACCACAAACACCACAACGGCGGGCAAGAAGTTCACCAATCCCGAGCCGCGCGATCGCACGGGTAGACCCGATACCGCGCCAGAAGAGCCCGGAAACCTGCGAAAGCAGCTCATCCGAAACGGACGACGAGGGATACATCTACGCACCGGTATCGGACCCAGAGATCGGGGACAGCGACGAAGGAGGCGCAATGAGCGACGACGGTTCGGAAAGTAGCTACCATTCAGATGGGTACTACGTCCGCCGACAGAACGACGAGTATTCGATACCCTCGGTGCCCGTCGTCCACCCCGATGACATCGACGAGTTCCAGTTCAGATGGGAAGACGAGGACACCATACCCTGGGAGCCCATCAGAAACCCAGACGATGAGATAGTGATCATCTCATCCGACGAGGAAGACCCACCGGACAACGACGAGGTCATCATGATATCGTCCGATGAGGAGGAGGGCCCACAACCAAGCCCGGGAATGCCATCGATCTCCGAGGAGTACAAGCGAGTGTTCAGCGGTGGACAATGGATCTACACATACACGATGACACAACAGTGGAAGGGGCAGAACTAAACCCCAAGAGAAAAAAAAAAAAAACACATAATAAGAATAAATATATTACGATTACAATAAACACCCTACTTATATACTTAACAAAAAAAAAATATATATATAAAATTTATAGCTAAGAAGTGGAAGGCTTCCACTTACCGAAGAAAGGGGGGAGTGTGAGGAGCCATATAGCATTGACATAAGCTATATGCGCCCCTCGCAACAATCGCCACATATGCTATGGGCAGCCCTCCCTATGGGCACCCCTCAGTAGATTTCGTCAACGACGAAAACACCTGCAACCAGGTGTTCAACGACGAGAACACCTGCACCCAGCGAGCAGCATATTACCTAAGGAGACCCCAGTGGGCCGCAGGTGCACGCGGCTCTGGTTTCTACCAAGAGCACACGTGCCTACTTCAGCGGACGCTACCGGATGAATGGGCAACTGACACCACCACTGGGCGCCGCATCGGACTGCGCGAGGTGCGCGCTATTCCAAGTGCATCGAATGCAGCGACTTCTGTGGACAGCGATCTTTACGCAGGCGAACGCTGCTCCAATTTCATCGAGTGCAGCGACCTCAGTCGACTGCGATCTTCACGGAGGTGAGCTCTGCTTCGTGCATCGAGTGCATCGAGTGCAGCGACCGCAGTGGACAACAACCTTGAAATAGGTGGCCGCTGCTTTATTGCAGCGACAGCAGAACGTTAAAAGATCACACCACCGACGCGACCTGGCCTATAAAAGGGGGGCGTCGCCGCGCACCAAGTGCAGTCAGTGAAAAGCCATATAAGACATAAAAGTCTACAAGTGCGAAACAGTGCACCAGTAAAAACCTGTGAAAAACAGTGCAAGTCCGGTGAATCGTAACAGGACGATCCACCAGCGAGGAGCTTCCAAGGACAAAGGACAAGCATCCGGATAAGCTATAATTATACCTAGCCATAAGTGAAGGACTAAATAAAAATCCTTTAATTAAGATACATCAAACCAACGTGTTGTCAATTACCGCAAACGCAACCGATACAAATTTGTTGCACGATCCCACAGCTCGACTGAGTTTTAGCCTAGCTAAAACTAACCGAACTGAAAGGTTCGTTACAATGTATTTAGATTTAAGAATTGTGTATAAATAAAGGCTTGCTCGTCAGAGCAGGAAGTTCGAAACTAATCGTCGACTCCGCGCGTTTGATTTCACCCTATACGTGTCTCAAACATTGGTCCTTCGAGCCGGATACAGAATTCTGATCGTTGAATCTGTATGAATATAGATCTACAATAAACGTAGTCTGTATAAGTAAATTCGCGTTAGTTTCAGAGATCGAACCGTCGAATCTGAAAGTATTTTGAACTTCAGCAAAAAGTAAAGCGTATTCTGTGACTTAAAAAAAAAAAAAGATTGAAAGTGATGTCAGACAAGCAAATCGAGATACTGAAGGCTTAATCGAAACTCAAGGATGACTTAGTGAAACTGGTCAATTAAGGTGCAAGACTGCACTTGTTTGAGAAGTCGATAGCCAAGTTTATGTTAAATAACTCGGCGCTATTGAAGATCGAATGTGTCGACAACGAATATTTGAAAAAAAAAAATTCGATTCAACCATTGCTTACTTTAAATCGTACAAAGATAAGGTGACTCAAGCAGAACACGAGGAGAGAATAGAAGAACCCACAACGGAACCGATAACGCCGCAAAAAACTAATGATGGAAGGTCGGAAGGAATGATTAAGTCTTCCAAAGAGGAGATAGGCCAAACGGTTCGTTCAGTGAATCCTGCGCAAGTCTTTCTGGGGGAATTAGATAAATATGAGTGCCAGCTACGAGAGGCAATGGATACTGCCACAAGTTGCTTAGAGAATCTAACGATAGACCAGCTTCGGACTAGCAAGAGCTGGTTAAGGATTCGTATGAGGCCCGTCCAAAATATTCTATCAGCGATCAATAGGAGTTTCGAGTCATGGGCGTTTAATCATGATGCCATGGAAGAACTTTCGACGGAATTTGTAACTTTGTTAAATCGAATCGATATAGAAATATTGAGTCTATCAAATGCATCGAAACAGGAATATCCATTGAGAGAAGCTCCAAAGGTGGATATACCCCAGTTCAACGGTGATGCTAAGAAATGGCCAAACTTTTTTGTCCTATTCACCGAAGTTATACATAATCGAGTAGATATCAGCGAGACAATAAAGCTGAATCACTTAAGATCATGCCTAAAAGGAGATGCGTCTACGATGGTAAGCCACCTACTGATGGGCTCAGCAGCAAACTACAAGGAGGCTTGGAATCTGGTTAGTAAGCACTACAAAAATAATAGAAAAATTTTCTCTGACCGGCTGAACACTCTATTGGAATTGGAACCGTTAAGTTGCGATTCAGAGGAAAGAATCCGCAAGTTCCTAGATACAGCTACAGAAAGTATCTACATAATAAAAAAAAAAAGAAAGAGAGTGTCAACTGTCTTAAGCAGAATAAATGGCAGGGAACACTATTGGCCACGGCAATTATCAACGTGAGAAATGCCAGTGGAAGTTATGAGCAACTACGAGCACTGATAGATGGAGGATCGCAACGAACCCTGATATCAGAAGAGGCAGCGCAGCTTCTAAGACTGAAGAGAAACAAGGAGTCAGTGGAATTACAAGAATTTTCACAAAGCCTGGACCTGGCAAAAAAGAGAGTGTTATTTGAAATCAAACCTCGTTTTTCAAGTAAATTCAATATGAAGACCAAGGCGCTCGTACTTCCCAAATTGCAAAGAGCACTCCCCAATAAGAGTATTAATATGGATATTGAAACAGATTTTAAGAATTGCACTTTGCCGATCCAAATTTTAACATGCCTAGCAGAATTAGCATGATCATTGGTGTGGACCTATTTCCGTTAATAATGAAGGGTCAAGTTAAAATAATTAACGGAGCACTTGGGCAAAAAACGCGAATCGGATGGATAGTTCCCGGAAATATTGCCAGAGCACGGCTAAAGAAAATTCTGACCGCGACCACAACTGTCAACATTGACGATCTGGAGCGCTTCTGGGAATTTGAGGAAGAAGTGACTGATGCAACTGAAGAAAATCAACGTTGTGAAAATTATTATCAACAAACGACTTCAGTAGACAAGGATGGACGACTAATAGTCTCGATTCCATTTCAAAGGAATTTTGAGCTGGGATATTTAAAAAGAATCAAATGCTGTTTGATGAATACACCGCCTTCATGAAAGAGTACCTGCGGCTCGGACACATGGTATTAGTAAACCCAACAGGCCAAGGGAAATACCGCACCAGGCGGTGATTAGGCAAGACAGCCTAACGACCAAACTAAGGGTTGTTTTTGATGCATCAGCATAAGCCACATGTGGACACAGCTTGAACGATGTAAAGTCAATCGGTCCCAAGATTCAAAGGGACATTTTTGACATTCTATGCAGCTGGCGCATGTGGCGATATGTGATGAAAGCAGATGTAGAAAAATGTATCATCAAATCAAAATAACGCCATTTGAATTGACGACCGTAACATATGGGACACCAGGCGCACTATATCTAGCAGTCCGTTCATTGCATCAACTGGCGGTCTTGTATTGTAAAGAAGATGAGAAAATAACATTAAAAAAGATTTCTACATGGATGACTTAATGACTAGAGCCAACACAATCGAAGACTGTACTAGTATCCAACAGAGGATAAAAGCTGTCATGGACAATGGCGGAATGCATCTACGGAAATTGGTAATTGCCTCAATAGCAAGCGGAATTAAGTCGGAAAAATCGCAATAACCAAAGACGATGCAGTAAAAATGTTGGAATCGCTTTGGGACCCAGCCAGAGACGATTTTACATTCAGCGTAAAATTGCCGCATTTGGGTTGTCTTACAAAACGTTCAGTGCTGTCTCAACTGGCAAGGGTATTTGACCCATTAGGATGGCAAACTCCGGTAACTCTTCAAGGGAAATGTTTTATGCAGGAGCTATGGAAAATATCCCTTACGTGGGACGCTAAACTGGAGAACGACTTGGAAGACATTTGGCGTAACTTTTCAAATCAGCTACCAGCACTGACAACTATACGGATTCCGCGTTGGACTGGTAGCACTGGTCTCTCAGCAATTGAACTCCATGGATTTTGTGACGCCTCAGAAAAAGCATACGCTGCCGTAGTGTATGTAAAAATAGGTAGCCAAGTTACCTTGCTGGCAGCTAAGAGCAATAAAATACAAAAAAAAATCATCCCTAAGTTAGAGCTATGTGCAGCTCAACTATTGACAAAACTTTTGTTTCGAGTCTCGTCCACAATGACCTATCAAGTTCAAATCAACGCATGGAGCGACTCGCAAATTTCGGTTACATGGATCACAAATAAGCGCAGTGTTCAAAAATGAGCACCCTATATATATATATAACACATGTTCAAGAATGAATACTAGTGTAAGTGTTCGAGTATGAGCGTGTGACGCTCTGACCAGCTGATGGCTGACTCATGCAGGCCAGCCTTGTTCATCGCTGTACCTGCCTCTGATGTTGGATTCGCAACTGCTATTTTTGCGTCGCGACGGTCGCGGTGAGTAGATATAGAGTGATCGGAGAGTTTCCATTTTATGTAACGGGCATAGACTACGCTGGACCATTTCAAATCAGATGCTCAAAAGGACGAGAACAGAGGGCTTACAAAGGATACATCTGCGTCTTCATTTGTATGGCCACAAAAGCAATCCATTTGGAGCTAGTCAGCGACATGACAACGGACAAATTCCTGGAAGCCTTGCACCGATTCTTTGCGAGGCGGGGCAAGAGCAATCACCTGTACTCCCATAATGGAACGAATTTCGTTGGAGCAGCAAGGAAACTAGATGTCTAGATAGAAGCTTCTATTTTAAACAATACCAAGATGGCACCGATTTTGCAGAAAGATGGCATAACCTGGCACTTTATTCCCCCGGGGAGCCCCCACATGGGTGGATTGTGGGAAGCTGGCGTAAAATCGATGAAATACCATTTAAAGCGGATCCTTGGAAACAACAGCTGCATCTATGAGGAGTTTTCTAAGCTACCCTGTTGCATAAAAGCTGTTTTGGACTCTCGGCCGTTGATCTCAATGGAAGATGATATCGAGACGGACGATGCACCGCTGGGCAGTTGGGTAGGCTACTTATAAGTGACCAATACGGTCGCCTTGCAAACGGCCGCATAATGTATTTCAATGTATGTATTTAGATTTAAGAATTGTGTATAAATAAAGGCCTGCTCGTCAGAGCACGCAGTTCGAAACTAATCGTCGACTCCGCGTGCTTGACTATACGTGTCTCAAACATAAATAAAAAAAAAAACGCTTACAGCTGCACCTTCTGCCAAACTCTCAGATATTAGTATTCGGTTAATTAATGAGTTTACCGATATTGTTCACCTTCGGTGTCAGAGGTCTTCAAGTGTCTAGACAAGCGGGAAGGGCATTACAAAAAGAAACATTCACAATTCTTAAACATGGACGCCACACATATGCGTGCTGTAATAGACGCCGCGGCAGCCAGTGCTTTGGCCTTACAGGCCGACAGCTACCAGCGAAGAGCAGTGGCCCTAACAGAAGAATTTAAATCACAGTTCCAACAAAGACAGCTTAGATAGGCGCTTGCAGGCATCACAATTGATGACGCCACAAATTATAAGTGTACCAACACGTAGAAACATAGGCGGAGTTAGGTGTCCCGTGTTGCCCGAGTTCCACAGTACACAAGAATTTTTGAAAGTTGCAATGTAAGCTCACGCCAGTTCCAAGCCGTCATTTTAATCCTTAGTAAGATAAGGGCATCCGCTGACGCATCCCTACCGTCGGCCTTGAATACATATAGCTACAGACACGTTCAAGTTATTGAACGAGAAATGGGGACCCTCAGACAGACTGGCAAGTCCCTATTAGAATACTACGACGCGGTAGAAAAAAATTTCACCTCGTTAATGAACAAGGTAAACATGAGACACGACGAAAGCCTAGCGAAATATGTTCATATCAGGCTTCAAACGGATCCTGACTGAAGTGCTTTTGGCCGCACACACAACTGTTAGAAGCATAGAAGTATACATATTTCGGCCATAATGGGAAAAAGCAAAAGAAAAGAATTTCCAAACAAATCGGAGAGGTTAACATCAATCCGATAAGCGAAACCCAAGCCGGAACCCATGTATGTGGGTCCATACTCATTCAAGTTTAGACAGACAACCTATGACTGGGCCAAGAAGGAAGAGAGTATCCAAGCCAATCCGCGGAGGTTTTTTTTTTTTTTTTTTTTTAGGAGACAGCTGCTGAAGTTGCCAACACAGCACTTATCAACTGTAGGTTAGGATATTTTTAATTTTTCGCATTTTACTTATAATACCGATGAAGAGGCGAGATGCTCTTCAAACAGTATATATCTAGCCCTCATAACGTTGTTTTCAATGAATTAAAACTAAAGGCTTGAAGCTTCTGTCTCTCAATAAAACTGATCCTTAATCCTTTTTTCAAAGAAATCATTACCCGATTGCAAAGAAAATTGATGGCGTCTTATAATAGATAACTACACGAGATTGCAACACAGAATCTTATTAGCCAAATCTGGGTGATCAATTAGTTTAAAATTAAACGACCGCTCATATTCACCCCACATACCTGTAGGCGGAGACTGTACAATCTATCACGGATTTGGACACCTAGTGTCAAGTAAGCAACCCTAGTAGCCCGATGTTATATTAATATTAACTTAAGTTTCAAAGTTAGTTCTCTTACAGTACTTTAAATAAAGATGGTCCGCTAGTATATACACATGCCATGACAGATCACTCCCAACTATGTGTCGATCCTGCAAGACAAATAATGGGGTTAAAAATCTAAATTATAAAATGAATACTTAAAGTACCTGGGGAATAGAGTGGGTTATGTTGCGCTTCGAACAGATCGAAAAAAGTTCATGCAATCACTGAAATAAACATTCGTAACAGTGTATGTCAGTCCCGTTGTTTTCTTCGATTCCGCCGGATTGTATAGTTGCGCAGTGGTGCCTTCTGTCTTTTTTCACTCCAAAAATCACATCTTCTAAAGTAATAAAAAATTTGCAATTGAGTGATAGAAAATGTAATAAGCTTTAAAATAAGTACTCAAGCCGTTTTTTATGTTTACTTGTTAAGGTATTACCTGGTGAGCCTCTTACTAAAATGTGAATTCTATAGTACACATAAAAACTTTTTGCATGTCTTATAATATAAATTTTTTGTACAGTTATATACTGTATAATGTAAATATACAAAAAACAACTTCAAATAATGTATTCTTTTTATAAAATCTGTATACATATATTATATATAAAAGGCACTTACCAGCGCGACTCTCGTAGTCCATCCCTACATTAAGATACATTTTTGTATCCAGGGTGAAGACTTTCTTTTCCAACTTGATGAGGTGTAGCACTGAAAAATAACAGCGCTACAGAGAAATAATAGAAATGCATTAGTAAAAACAATTCTCACATTTAAAGCGTATGTTGAACTCATAACGTGCATCATATTAACTGACCATACTAGTCTTCTTTAGCTTGCGTCATTTATAGCACTGAATGGTTCTATGAAAAAATTGTTCTTAACTCACCAGCGATTTGAATTTTGAATCAAGCAAGACTTATGTGTTGAGGACGAATTATTATTTAATAAGCCAAGGGACCCGAACTATCACCAAGTACCTTAATCCAAATGGCATGAGTAGCCGACTGCGATACTTGTAAGATGACGGTAAACTCGGCGCAAACCATCAGCCCAGTCATGTGTTCGAAAAGAAAAACCCAAAGAAACCCAAACAGAAGTTGGATTGGATGTCTCAAGATCACGCAGTGGAAACGTCGTTCGCTCTTTCCATCCCATGTCCAAGTTTATCTCGCTAATGGAAATAAGCTTACACATTTTCTGGGACATAACTGTGTGAAGCTAGGAGCCGCATGCATCACAAAAGTTAATTATCGGGAAATATTACAAATTCGTATACTTGGAGCTTTATTCCGATTCATCAGTGGGATATCTTGCAAATCGCGAGTTTTCATCTGGTGAGAGAGCGGAGATAAATTATGATTTGAATAAATTATAATTTAAAGATCAGAGACATTTAACACTTACCTGATCAAGAGGTCTTAACTCGCAGTTTCGTCCTCAGCGATCTTAATAAGCGCATCAGTGTCAAATTCTGCACAAAATCAAACCACATGTGCGAGCTGCCGACACTTCCATAACAAGCAACAGTCTCGGCTTTTTCATGGGAAGTACAGTACAGTACAGCCAAATGAATGCCCGATTAGCTTTGTCAAAAGTACATGGAACTATTTCAGGTAATGAGCGGCGTCCAAAATATTGATAATGTGTCCTATTTGTGAGAATATAAAACGCATTAAAGAAGTTTAAATAAAATGCTTGTGTTCTTGTGTGTTACTTACTTTTGGAGAAAGAAATGAGCAATTTATGCAAAAGTGATGCGCTTTTATTGCACCAATGATGCACACAAAAGCCGACATTATTTATCCACAAATTGCTGCATGCAATCTCAAAAACATTTCGACAATTCTAATAATCTTCTAAAGGAATATTATACATTTATATACGTCACATTGTTTAAAACTTACCTCAAGTTGCATGCATATGCATTACAAGCACATGAGAACCACGTGGTCGCGTATGTACAGACTTTATGAATAACATGCATATTAATAATATAACATTCATTTTAAAGTAAATATTCGCACATATAAATGTTCTTCATCTGAAGAGAGGTCCTGGCAAGGATAAGGTTGTTTTCAGACCACAAAAAAAGACGTATATGTATATATGCAAACTAATAAGTACATATGTATATATATATATATGTAAGATGTTTTTTTTTTTTTTTAATGACTATCCTGGCGCTTTAATAAATTCTAAATGAATGTAATACTTATGTATTTAATTTGGTGTTGAGTTTCTGCGCGCCGAATTTCAGGAAATTAGCGTTGCCAGACAGTTGATAGACCATTCAAAGGTTAGTTCAGTGGTTTTGGATAAATAATAAGTGCTGGTAAATTTTGTCACAATCTTAGGAAGGGAGTAAAAAGATAAGGTTGTTGAAATAATTTTAAAATTGATATTTTAAATTAATTAAATTGATGACTTATATAATTTGATTGGGTGAGGAATTTATACCATGAGGACGAAAATATAAATATATATGAATGAAAATAAACAGAGAGGGAATTAAGCCAGATCACAAATAATGAAGAATTCACGGTTAAGGAAGACCATGTGGATTTATTAATATCAAACCTTAAGAGCGTGGACGAAAATATCATAAAATTACTTAGTGCAACAAAATGATTTATGTATATCATCAGGGTATGCATGAACGACGGTGGTTCCAGCACAGCGAACCTTAAGAGGCATTACTAAAAGATCTGTGATTCTAGGTTTGGACAAAATTTTGGATATTGCGAGAATTGACATTTATAATTACCGATTACTGATAGCAACTAAAATACTTAATTTTGTAACCATTTATATAGTTCATGATTACCCTATCGATCAGATATTTTAAGCAGTCGGATTGTTTTTAGTGGTTGCACACAAATACTATCGATAAGTTTCATCGATATTTAACCCATCCCTTAGCCAACTCATCTTTGCCTCGTTTGTCAAAATTGCTATTTTGTGTGTAGGAAATAAAAGATGCTCAAATCACTATTAGGTATTATTTTAATCTTGGGATGTCTTTGCCGCATTCACGGTGTCATGTTCCACTTGACACCGAACACACAAAAATGTCTTAAGGAAGATATACAGGCAAATCAATTAGTAATGGGCGAATTTGAGGTCTCCGATGTTCCCGGCCAAATAATAGACTATATTGTGAGTATAATTTGTGTTGTATTCCCTCTACCTCTCTAGATAATTGCAATTAATAAATATTTTAGGCTCGCGATACGAAAGGTCACATCCTGGCGCAGAAGGAACACATTACTAAAGGAAAGTTTAGCTTCACATCAGAAGTTTATGACGCGTACGAAATTTGTTTCATTTCAAAAGTACCACCACGTAAGTAAAAACAACGTAGATTTTTAATGTGATGTGACAAATGAGTTTTGTTTTAGACCAACGTGGAATTAGTCAAGAAGTTTCTTTAGTGACTAAAAAGGGCGTTGAAACTAAAAACTACGAAGGCGTAAGTTTATCTATCAATCAGCAGCAGTAAACAAACCTTTATTAATTTCATTGATTTTTAATCAACGTACACGAAAACAATAGATTGGAGAGGCTTCTAAACTCAAACCGCTTGAAGTGGACCTTAAGCGCTTAGAAGATCTTTCCGATTCGATTGTACGCGACTTTGCTGTAATGCGCAAGCGAGAGGAGGAAATGCGGGATACTAATGGTATTTACTTAAGGACACCATCAATTTTGCCCTCCTAAAATGTATTATTTTCTTGTTCTTTTGCAGAGAAAACTAATAGTAGAGTACTATTCTTTAGCATTTTCAGTATGTGCTGCCTGCTTGGTTTGGCAACTTGGCAAGTTCTATACCTACGCAGATATTTTAAGGCAAAAAAACTCATTGAATAGTTAAATACAAAGGCGACGCGCTGTTGAGTATGTTTCCAAGAGCCTAAGCTTCACAGCTGTACATCTCAATTCCTTTAGAAATAAAGTGTACCAAATCAAAAATAAATAAAACTTCACGGTTTCATAATAAGTTCTAGGGTGGTGATTTTTCACACGAGACATATTAGGCTTTTCAGCGTAATCTTGCAGACAACTGCAGGAATAGTCAGTTAGATACTGACAATTCGCATATTATATATAACAACTAACTGTCTCTTCCGAGCAGATATTTATTAATTTTTTGTAACTTAACGACTATCTAAACTCCGTACATTGGGAAAACGGTGGTTGTATTTATGCACATTTGAAGTTACAGCAATTTATATTCATTTAACATTTATTTCAACGATATATAATAAGTATAATACTTGGGATACGGATTGTAAATTCCATTTGGTATTATTCTCAGACAACAACTTGAGTGGATCTTCTAAACGGTTGTCTCTTTTAGCAGCACTGTTCCATTTGTTTCTAGCTTACCAAGACAATTATCTCCGTCAGGCTCATTATTGGTCGAAGATATTGATTTTACCGCAACATAATGAGAATTGGAAATCGAACAAGGAGCATCTACATTCGACTGTTCCATCCAGAGACTTTCGCTCACCAAGGTTTGACTCATTAAACTCTTTAATGACTTGAGTGTTTTTTCTAAGTGTGACGAGTTATCCGGTCCTATAATAACAATATAAAATACATGTTCAGTCTATATACCTTATTGAAAAAGGGTTAAACAAAAGAAATCTGAAACAAAAAGTATTATTCAAGCGTTTTAAAAAAAAAATAAAAATAAATAAATAGAAAAGTTAACATTAACTAACTTTTATTATTAACAATGATCATTATTATAAATAATAAAATACACAAATAAAAATTTAACGGAATATGTTTTTTTTTTAAATGTAATTACATTAGTTCATGAAGCACCTAATATAACAAATTGCAATTATGTTTTTAACAATTGTCTAAGCTATTTATCTAATCTTGTAAATATAAGTATTTATGTGTATATGTATATGGACAGTTGGGAGATACATTTTTGTTAAACCAGGGACCAAATATCACTTGCCTACATCCCAAATATAATATGTAGTTCCTGAACAGGTATTTATAGTTTTAAATTGTATATCAACCAAAAAGTAGATATATTTTCAAAAATTGTGCTTAACAGACTTGACTGTTTTGCACCATATTATCTATATAAATATATGTTTACATATGTAAACATGTACATGTTTACATACACAAGTACATAAACATATATAAAAATACATATAGATTAAGTAAAATATGGCTGCTGCGTTATTTATCTTTGGTGTAAAATTAAGTTGACATTATTATATTTGTGGAAAGTGTTATATTTTTTTAATTAAATGCGTAAATCATTGAAACGGACATCCTTCGACATGACAAACAGAATTAATTTCTAAACATAAAACAACTATCATATTAATCTCCCACTGCACTATAAGTCAAAAATTAAGAGATTCGGCTTTCAAGTGTTTTGTAATCTTTAACATACGAAAGATTGCTGATCTTGATTGTTTTTCAAATAATAAAATATTTTGAGTTGGATGCAAAACCTAATAAAGTCTCCTTTGGCTCCTTCTGGTGATTGGGTGGGTTGCATAAGAGGGAGGTGTTTGTAAAATATGCTTAAGTGACTTCAGGATATATATAGTTGATATATGTTATTTTTAGTTTAAATGTGTCGAAGAGATTTTTTGTTATTTTTTTCTGTTCACTAAATAAATAACACAATTATACATTCACTTAAAAAATATTACAAAAATTATAGCAACAATATTTAAATATTATAAATATTTAAAAAAATATATATGTAAAATATTAGTAAAATAAACAGACTTTAAAATACTCATTTACAATAGGCATAATAAACTTAAATTATTGAATACTACAACACATAGAAAATATATTAGGATTGCGATTTTGACTGTTTGAAAAAGTTTTCGGGGAGCACATAGCATCAACACTATTAGTGTCGCCCTTTCTAACAGTAATAACATCTTTTTTCGTGGTATGCATTGATACTCTTTGAAGGTCTTCTAATCGAGACTTTAGCTGTAGAGGGGTAACCGTGGATTTTGATTGTTTCTCTGCGATTGCATGGACCGACTGCGAAGAACGCAAGTCATCACTTCGATTTTGCTCAGAGTGTTGCATCTTATGATCGTCATTAATGTTATCCATAGATAGTTCGATTTTGTGACTATTGTTTGAGGTAGTTGTGGATGTGCTTCTAAGCTCAGGATATGGTGAATGAGACTCATTGCTTTCTGGGGTATATGGGTCCACATGTGAGTTTTCAATGTAAGTATTAAGGAGATGTGTATCGATTCGGTTTACAATTATATTTTCCGATAGTATAACACTATTTGGTAATATCCTGTATCGATGCTCTAAAGGCTGCTTTTTCATTATATTACGGCACACTGGACATATGGGACTTTTTGTTTCACAGTCAATTTCACTGGACTCAACGTTACATACCGGGCTACACATGCAAACATACACATCATCTGAGTCAATTATATTGATGCTAATGCTTGGGTAATCTGACGAAAATTTCTTTATATTGTTGACATCCTCAAAGTCTAATGCAGAGGTTTTTCCATATTCAGTTAAGTTGCCTCCAACAAATTCTAAGGGATAGTCTTGCGATATTACATCTTGCTTTTCACATTTACCTCCTTTAAGTATTGTTTTATATATTTTGTTTAAATAGGGACAAGATTTGTATTGAACAGGTGATGTTAAATCGTTGCTTTTTTTAGCATGACTATTTTTACAGCTGCATTCACATGATCTATAAGTACCTTTGTTTGGCTTTAGACGAACAGTTAAGTAAATGGGCTACATGACAAGAAGAGAAGAAAACGTATTAGAAAAATCAACTGAATTTATATATACACATAATAAATTTATATATAGACAGGCAAGTGTAAAAGTTTATTCCCATTTTAAATATTTTATTTACTATTTGTATTACTGTGTAATACTGTTCTCATGTTGTATTCTAATTTTCGATTTCCACTAACACTAATTTTACAATCATATGGAAACTTTTTGTTTATCCGTCGTTGAGATTTTAGTAGTAAGTATAAATTTAATTTGATAGTGATTGATGTAACATTTTCATGTCTTCTTGGCTTCGACTATAAATAAAGGCATTATTCAATTATGACATTACTTACAAAACTTTTTACAAAAATATCTTTTTTCATTTTATAAATCACATCTATTCTTACCAAGTACCAATTGAAAGGTGTTGACAATTTTATAGCGTTAGTTCTTTCAAGTAGAGGCTATAGAGGCTATTTTAATTATGCTTTTAAAATGTTCAATGCATAGAAGGAAACGTCTCATACATAAAGTATACGGACTCCCCGAAATTCGATTAAATGCACTTGATTTTTTCCTTATAAAATTGGAAATAAAATTTTTAAATTTTTTTCTTCCACCAAATTTAGTTGTTTTAAAAACAAGTTAAATAAAAATGGAATTAAATTTCTATAATTAACATAACATTTTTGCAAAATTCGAAGAAAGGCAGTGCTAATAAAATTAATATAATATGCAGAAATGGCATGAAATACTAAATACTTGATTGAACTACTTTTTAGAACTCAAATAGTGGGAATTTGGACCATTCCTTAACGACAGCATTCGCAGCTGCTCAACTGTCTCAAACTGTCGATAAAGCAGCGACACATGTAATGTAGCATTATCCTGTTGGAATAAGGCTTCATAAAGTTCGCGAAAACTGTGTACAACAGGTTTATATAACCCTAAGAGATCATACGGTCTGAAATTTTACAAATCAGTTTCCTTTTGTGATGAATGAATGCAGCCCAGATCATGAGTGAAGCACCGCTACAGCTTCGAGTAGCGAAAAATCTCGGACTTCGTTAAATCATGCCAGTAATAATTTAAAGCGTTTGGACCATCGAAATCTAATTTTATCTCATCAGAAAATACCACATTTTGCCACTCTTGGATCCACGACACAAAGAATATTTATATATGTTTCGATATTTGTAACCTTAAATCAAATAGAATTTTAGGTGCCGGGGCATTTTTATCCAGTCCAGCCCGAAAGATTTCAGATTTTTTTTTTTTTAGCGTTGTTGTAGTTTTCTTTTAATCTTAACTTTGCTTTTGCAAGTTCATTGATATTTGCCTGTTAGTCAATCCAGTATCCTTGTTAGCCAGGATCTCCCCAGGTTAAAGTGTTTTTTACTTTCCCATTCCAAATTTTTGTATGAGACTAACTATTTCTACCTATAAGATATTAAATAGATAAGTATTCTTTATCATCCCATTCAAAGAAATTCTATACAACGCTAAACGTGCTTTTCCGAAGGCTACGAACGAAGTGACTGTCTTTCGCACCCAAACTAGATAAAAATACACAAATATGCAAAAATCAAGTAACGGAACTTTCCTTCCAGTGCATCATAACAGTGTAAGAAGCACCTTTTTAAAATGCGTAAGCAAGGTTCCGTTAGGCTTGGTACAGTTTTTAGCACCATAAAAACGAGTGCCTTTAATCGAATTTCGGGGAGTGTATGTATATTCTTAATCAACCATTACTAACAGATTCGATATAGCCATGTCCCCCTATCCTTCCATCTCCGTCGGAGCTGAACAAAATCGGACTCTTTATTATATAGGTGCCACAGACATCCATTTCACAACTTAAATACAAAATAACTATACAAATCCGGAATAAAGTGTAGATGTCGGAATGTTAACTCCGGTCTATGTAATATTCGATCAATTACAAGATTTCCTGGCACACCCAACCTCGCCCCTAAACATAGGACATACTGTTGAGATAGCCACCAAATGTAGAAGGTAGCTACGAGTCATCAATAAATATTTTGATGCACACGTCCAATTTCGACTTCAAAATGCCAAATAAATCTATAAATCCTAAATATTTCCGATTGTTTTTAAGGTAGACTCACCAAATTGCGAAATTGTAATATACTTTAAATATCATCTTTTACATTTCCTGTTTAAATGTTGTAAGTTTTGGAATGTAACTATTAAATAGTTCTTACCTTATGATCACCCATGCACACAGATTCTCCAATCATATCATATTTCCAGTCATCCCCATCAACGATGTCTTTGACTTGCAGATCCATAAAAACACGATCGCACCATGACGGACATCTTGTTGACATATAATCGGTGGGCATTTCTGGATCTTCTTCAAAGGGATATGATGGAATAAAAGTTATGGGATATTCAACCAAAATTTCCGAAAGAGGTTCCAATTCTCTGTCAAATTCCTTTAGCTACAAGGACAATAAAGTTGTTAAAAACATTTTTGCTTATGTAATAAAAAATTACCCAATGTTCTTTAAATTTAAGTTGATGATCGGCGTGACTAAATTCTTTTTTGCCTACTGTAAGTATGTTGTTGCCATCCGAGTTGCGATAATTCATTTTAGTGCTCTCATTCTTTACACTTTGGACGCGATGAGCAGTTAAATTTGCAGTTAATTCCTGTTTACAAAAAAAGTTTCCATTTCCATATACAAATAAAGTAATTTATATGAATTAATACCTTTACAACACCTGCAGTGTCACATCTGAAGTTAAAATCTCCAAATAAAAAAAATGGGACGGATCTATTTTCGTCATCCAGATGGAACCTAATTATTAGTGATAAAAATACAAATACGAAAACAAACAAGAATACATAAGATACATAAGATTTGTACTTAAGTTAGTCTATACTTTCGTTGCTCACACCACCACTGTCAAATGTCTTCAATTTAAGTTATTTAATTCAAATAATATTACTTGATCACGATAAGAACAAAATCAATATTATCAAACATGGGTAATGTATGCATATCAATTTAAATATAGTAACAGAAATACTGATAGATATGTTTTATTTTTTTTATTGGTTTTGTGCAATGTCCGTAATGTTGTCTGTCCGTCTGTACGACCACAAAGTTTATCGACACGCTTAGAGATATAGACTTGAAACTTGGAACATATATTGGTATGTGTCCGCGTCAGACAAAGTGTAAAAATTTGAGTGCTACGTCCACTGGGGACTAGGAAATCAATAAAATCGATATTCGCGAATTGGAGCCACAAATTTGATTGGTTGATTGTCGGCCTCGGCACTAGAAATTTGAAATGCTCATAACTTTTTCAATTTGTAACTCCCACCAATAAAATAAATTTAATGACCACGCCCACTCCGACTCCCTAATCCGATACACCTCTGTAGTATAAATCGATAAGACCATATATCTCACACAATTTAACGTTAAAACCTAACCTAACCTACTAACTAGGAGACCCCAACATATCTTTCTTGAGACCTTACATTAAGTATGTTATTCCATTTTTCATAATCAGCTAGCAGGGATAAGTTTCATGAGAATTGTTGTTGTCCTCATTTACTTTCGTTCCCCAATAATGTAATTTATTTGTCAACAATAATGCGAGTTGGAATAACACGATGATTTATAGCGAGAGGACAGACACTCCGCTATTTCAAATCTGGAAAGCATATATTATCCACAGTTTTTGCACAGTAAATTGCTTTTAGCCCACTACAAACAAATGCAAATATATTTTCTGATCAATAATAAAAATAAATCGTCTGAAGTGGTGTGGGTGTCTTCAATATCGAGAAGTTTTTGTCAGTATAAAGAGTAAAAACATGTGTGAATTACCTTTCAATAGTATGTATTAGGGCTCTTCTCCTTGTTTTGCAGTACACAGAAGGAAAATCTTCACATGCTGCCAAATTGGAGGCATCATGAAAAAGGTGTATATTGACTAAATCAATGGCAGTGCCATTAATTTCCCATCGTGATCGCATAAACCCTTTCCGAGACCATTTACACTAGGATGAAGTATAAAACATATTTTTATGAGCAATAAGCTACATACGCATTTGGATTAGCATGGTTCGTTGAATTATAAACAAAATATTAATACTCAGTTTACATACAGTGCAGATTACTGCATTTACTACTGCAGTTTATGTTATCATTTCCCAAACCAATTCGGAATATTTATTCGATAAATGGATTTGGCAGACCCACTGCGAGAAATTAAATTAAATTGCAGTTAATTTGGGGAAATTCAGATAAATAAGAATGGGTTAGCATAACCTTTACGCCTTTGACTGAATGTGAATATAGGCTTTTAGACTAAAATTATATTTTAAATAACTTGTCATATAGTTGGACGAGTCGCTAAGCATACAACATATAGAGTCGTCACATCTATTAAAAAGTGATTGCATAAGAATTCATTGCGATCCCAGTCCAAAATAGCTCTACTTTCTCTGTGCTCCATGTACGAGAGCGAGAAGCTAAAAAGACGAAATGCCGAAAAGGCCGAAATCCGAGTTGGCTGTCTATAACTTTTTAATGCTTAGTGTGTTAATTTTAATTATTATAGATGAGCAAAGCATTGCGCATTGTGTACAGCAGTCTCAAACTCGAATAATGTATTTAATTAAAATAAATTATTGATAGTCTAAATAAACTCAATAAACTCAATCTAAATTAAAATACTCTATGTCGATTTAAAAATAATTTTAAAAAATTGAAATGAATTTGTTTTATATTAGATATAAAGAAGACTGAAGAATACCATACTTTGCTAACATATTTATACATACGTAGAGTTTAGTGATTTCTCCGACCCAATAAAGTATGTTTATATTACTTAATAGTTTCACTATCCATGTGCACATACACACACGCGTACATTTGCAAAGCATTGCAAATCTGAAAACAGAAAATCAAACCGCAAAGCATTCAAAACCAAACAGTGAAAATTGACAACGTTGCTAGAAAGCGGTTACTGCTGGTTTCGCACACACATACATTTCTGAGTATAGAGACTTCAAGCAGCTGCGAAAGCAAGCAGGAGTGAAGTGCGTCATGCTAGTGCCCACAAAATACAGGGAATTGATTGCTGTTGCGGTTTTGGTCCAACACACTAAAATTACTGTGTGTAAAAAGTGGGCCGACGACGACGCCAAAGTTTCATTTTATTCCAATTATTTATGTATATTGTCATTTTGCATAACGTATAATTTGTTTGATTATTATTATTAATGTTGTAGAACTAAAAAACTTGTTAGGTTTTGTGGATTAACTTATTAGTAATAAGAAAACTTACTTCCGGAAAAAAATGTTGAGGAAATTTTGATTTCTCCTTGGTTGGAACTGTTTCAATATTACCAGAATATATATGTTTGCCTTCGTCCAGTTTATCCTCCCATCCATGAGTTTGAAAATTCCAAATTCTCAAAGAACATAAATCTTTGTGACCAAAGTAAATGTTGCCAAGAGCCTGTGGGACAACGACAGATAGAATAAATTCTAGAGTAAACTACAGCTAAGCTACTCACAGTAAAATGTTCCGCTGACTTAAAGTCTTCGTCCATATAAATACGAACGTAAATAAATTTACTCTTCGCCATGGCCTCGCATAAGCATCGGATAAACTCTTGTACGTTATCCATTGAGTTCTCGTACGTCTTTCCGCCCACCTCTTGAAGATGTAAGGCCAAAAATCTTGGGCTGATTTCCGTTACTTTGGCTATGAACTCCTCCAGCCATATTGTAAGAAGTCTTTCTGGCTGCGTAGCGAGGTGGTTCATGGAACGATTTACATTCAAACTTATTTACTTCAATACAAATATAGGTATGCACATACATATATGCATACATACTTTCATTAGGACACAAATATGTGTGTAAGAATCAATAAGTATGCATACAATTAAATAAAAAGAACATACATCTTCAAATAAACTTCCGACGTTAGCTGTCACAAGCAATAGTTTAGCATCCGTAACGTCTTCATTTGTTTCCATTTTATCTAATATTCCCCAAATTTAATTATATTTTGGTACGCTCAAGCACAGAAGAGTAGGGATGTAAGAAACACATTAATAAATCGATATATTTATGGTTCAAAGATAATATCGACAGTATGAGGACAATATTCATCGCTCTCGATTCGATATTTATTTAAAGTCGGTGTCGATTAAGCTCTTCTATCTGCCTCCCAGCCGGCTTAAGACACTAAAACGATTTATAAATCCCTATCAGAGAAAATCTCTTACTATATTGGGTGAACCGATTTAGATGAAATTTTGTGTGTTAGACCGGCTTGAAGGGATAAATATATGATATCGCTAAAAATAGTAATCACGTCTTTACTTCTACTAGAGTTTTTTATAATTAGAGCATGATATGAAATCGGTAAATATTAAACAAGAAGGATATACATCGAATTTTCTGCCTCTTTTTCTTTAAACTTGTAGTTCGAATAATAATCATAACCCCTTTAGGATCTTATGCACAAATAATAATATGCTTTTCCCGTTAAGTTGTGCTTCTTCTATTAAAACTGTTGTGTTAAGTCATCTGTCTGTTAGTTCGATCTTCTTAACCGCACGTTATGCGGCGCGCCCCATGGTCGGTTGGGTAAGAGGTGTCGAAGTTTGCCTGGTCCCTGCTTCAAGAAGCTCATGCTTGGTATCGCTGGGCCACTTGAATGTACGACTCATTAGTATTTAAATGTTTAAATAATAATAAGACCGTAAGATTTCAGCATTGCAGAGGTCGTTGACAAAGATCAAATCAAAGATGTTAAAATTATTATGAATTTAAAACAACAAATCGACATTCCGTACAAACGAATAATTCGTGTGTGATTTCGACGCTCTCTACCCAGGTGCAGCTGTTCATGTGCGCTGATTTGTCTTTGGAGGTTGAATATTAACCCATATACATTACCATAAAGATCGAGGATAGTGAATTTATATTAGCATATACCGCATATAGATTTCATATATTTTATTATTTATTTATTATTTTTGGGATACTTTTCTCAAATTACCTTATAGTTTTTCTAAGTGCGAATTAGTAACTGGACGTGCTTAAACATTTTAATGATACCTCATGCTAAACCAATTTCAAAAATTATCACATAATTCAGACAAAAATTTGTCTTTAAATGCTGACCGTAATAGATTTTTCTGTATATTTCAAAATCTGCGCGTGTTGTAGTCAAAATTCCAAAGTCTCGAAATCATCGAGCTTATACAGATAGCATAAGAAGCGACAGTTTACGTTATCTCAACAACAACCGGAGAAGAAAAAAAATTTGAAAAATTAAATATTAAAAATTGTATTATATATCAGATAGTAATAAAAGGTTTATTTCTATATGAGCTGCATTTTTGCATTGTGAATATCTTTGACTCTCGCTTCATCAATTTCTATTTTATTATTATATTTTCCCAAGTGGTGTACATCATCGAAAAAAACACCATGCGTTCCGCATTTTGAACTGTCGAACAGTTTGGCTTTTGATGTTGATCAAGATATAACATATTGTTACTAATTTTTATACAGCTTTAATATACCCTACTATCCATTTTTATTCAGTTCAGAGTAAGAGACGAAGGTACTCCGAAGATACTCCATCTTTTTCTAGTTAAGGAGACCCAATCTGCCAATCATGAATCAAAGGGTCGGAGCCGCAATGCAATATTGCAAATTGTTCCAAAAAACGATCAGACATAAGCAATATAAGCCATCAGTTTAAATTTCTAAAGATGGCACTGATGACAAATTTACATCCTAAAGTTTACGCTAGTTTTAATTAGTTGTTAGCAGATATTCTGTTTTCGGCAAGTTAAGGTGAATTAAATCTGGAAAATAATATAGCTTTGCAGCAGGCTAATCGTGGCTTGACGATGGGGAATAAAGTAAAAGCAATTCTTTCGTTCCTTGAAAATACAAATCAAGTTTGTGGTCTTATAGTTATTTAGGCACATTCTGCATATTTTTGTCTCTAAAAATATCCCAAGAATTAAAACTGGTTTTGCATAAGGATCCTTAAATGAATAGTGTTTACATTTTTTGAATAATTTGTCATGTTTCATTCCATCGTTCCAAAGTGGTTTATGTAGTGCGATATTCGTGAGAAGTAATCTTCATCAGAAATCATGAATGTCGAGAATATGATATTCGACAACGTTTCGATATACTGTAATCGTACTTTGATGTAATCTAAAGAATTTGTGTCATCTATATTTTGTATTACATTTTCTGTGCTGAAATGAAAATTGAGGAGTCGTATTTCATATAGTCAAAGAAATTAAATATGGTTTCTATGCAATTCGTGCTACAACCGCTTCCCGGAACTGATGAACAATTCATTGAAAGGTAAGAACTGTTTGATAAAATATGAAAAAATACGCATTCTTACATATGTACATATAGTATTGATCATCTGCACATGTTTCACACATGCATATACATAAATACAGGTACAGACCGATATACACTTATACATTTATTTACATACTTATGCGCAAAATCTTTACTCCATAATACATTCATGCCAGTAATAAAACAAATGCATATAATACATACTTAAATGTGTGTGCATGTGTGTGTGTACATTTGTACATCATTTTGAGTTTCAACTGAACTTGCATTGATATGAACGTATGTACGTATCGTATATAGCAGTAATAAATTTGTATCTAGAAATCAGCATATGTATGTATAATGATTGAATATACATGTGTGCATTTAATAGTTTGATAAATATAGGAGAATGCCATAACGTACTTATTTGAGAATATAACATTCTAAATTTATTGAACACGTATGCATGTGTGTGTGTGTGTATAAATGCGCACATGTGTGAATGGTGCATACATTCATAGCATTTCGGCACTCAACATACACACTTTGCTTGTAGGTAGACAATTGCCCCTATGCAGGACTTGTGTATTTTCAATCTAACCACCCTTAAGCGAGTTTCAACTGTTATAAAACTCAATCGGCATCGTATACCTGATATGCTTATGCATATATCTATAAGTAAAGATATATATGCAAATGTAGTAACGTTTTGTTGTATACTTGATCTGAGTTCCAAAAATTTACTTTAATTTACAAATTATAAATGATCCAAAGTTTTAAATAAATCCATGTCCAGTTCAACTACTTTTAATAATAATAGTTTGACATAACTTAATTTAATTGCATCCTCTTCAACTACAACATTAGCTCTGTATTATCTAAGACCATATACATATTTTGATATTTATGTATAATGTATAAGTGTCAAATCGCATATTTGCACTTTCTTAGTATGACAATTATAAAATTATTTCTTCTGGTTAAAAAGTAAAGTGCATGTAATAGACGCGAACGGTATTCACCCATTTGTTTTTTATGCGTTTCAAATATATTTTTATTCATTTTCAATTTAGAATACGAGAAGTTACGGATAAAGTAAACCGTTTCGGTTCCGGTACTCATAGGATATTTGAGCAATTGAAAATTCCAGTAAGGGAAGTGGTAATTGGACCTAATCATATAGGAGTGCTTTTGGAAGACGGGAAAGCGTTTCGCGTTGCCTTCTCAATCAATTCTGAAAAGCTTGATTTGACTAAATCGGACAATAAGTGGTATGTTTATAAGTAAACTGCACATTTCTACGTTCATGTTAATGATTTTGCTTGATTTAAAGTGCCCCATCTGGTGGAGTATCGGCAACAAATGCTCCGAAGGCACCAACATCATCTCGGGCTATGCCCCGTTCTCGGGCTCGACTTCTTCGTGCAACAGGGAGAACAAGCTCAAGTGGACAAGGATCTGGATCAAGAAGTACAGGTGTAATAATTGGAGGAAGTACATCGAACCGACCCCTAGTAACAGTGCCAGCCACATATGTGCCTGAAGAACTTATATCTCAAGCAGAAGTCGTACTACAAGGAAAGAGCAGAAATCTCATTATAAGGGAGCTTCAGGTAAATAATTTAATGCCTTAATCTATTCCAGACTAATTTCCATACTTACAAAACCTTAAATTATAGCGCACAAATCTTGATGTGAATTTAGCTGTAAACAATTTGCTTTCACGTGATGACGAAGAGGCCGAAGATACAGAAGAGGGAGGCGATAATTATGTTCCTGAAGACCTAATTTCATTATTGGACAATGGTTTTTCGGGTGACAACAATGGCGTCATCATTGATCCATCAGACGGACTTTTTTCGGAAGAAATATTCAGTAATTATTCAAGCATAAGGAAGTAAGTTTTTTCATTAATACTATTTTTACATTCAAAATATTTATTTTACATATTAAGTAGTTCTGAAACAAGAAGTGTTCGGTACTATTTAATTTTTAAAGCATATTCACAAACCTTTTCAAATTTGTCTGCATAGGGTATGCACTACATCTAACACTTGTTCTGCATTATTGTTGATTTTGTTATAGGTAGTAAAATTTGTCACAAATGTTCGCAAATATTTGCAAGGGACTATAATTTTAATAATTTGCACGTCAAACACCAGTCTCCCAGGAAACCGTAGCGGAAAAAAATATCTATTTAAAAACAGGAAACTAAAATTGGATGAAAATAGAAAGTTCATCTAGCGACTAATGATAATTTATTATTATTGTTTTTATGAATTAATCGGAAATTAAAAAATCTGCATTAATATGTTTTGTTTTATAATAATATTTTGTATGAGAGCTGCACATATCCAATTCACAGGCCTATTTTCATATCAAATTGTAATTGTAACTGAAGTGAAATTTGAGCCAAAATGATTTGCTTGGCACCGGCAGTTTTTTATATAACAATATACTTACAAAGCTAACAAACGTATTTTTCTCTCTTAGTCTTCTTTTCGATCGAATTCGTAGTGAACGGAGCAACGCAGGTTCAACTGCAGATAGTAATCAATCCAATCGGGCATCCACATCTAGCGGCGTAATATCAGGCAGTGGCAGTCTTTCAGCTCAAATTTCATCTGCTAATGCTGATCGCGAAGCTTTCAGTCGATGGCGTGATCGTCAGTATTATGGCCCACGACGATGGATTAGTAAAGACGATTATACGTGGGATAAGGATACTGGTAAAAAGAAAAACCATAACTGTCTTGCATTTAATTTTATGTTACCAAAATTAATTTCTTAGATTCCAAAAAAAAAGAACCGTCTGCAATGCCATCGCCGATATGGATATCAGAAGAACTGCAACCATGGCCTGACAAAGTTTCAACACGTTTTAAGACTATTGGTGCATTGTATTCCGAATTTATTGCGCTCTCGGAAAGTGGGGAATTGCATCAGTGGCGTTGGTCTGACTTGGAGCCATTCAAATCCGATGTGAGTAGATTTGGTCTTCGATTCTTAAATGAGTAATAGGGTGAGCAAAGTATGGCTTATGCTCTTAAAAAAATCCTATAGAAAATCTATTTTGATTAATATTGCACTTAAATATATTTTTGTATATATCAGATGTAAAAAAAATAAGAAAGAACAGCTGTCTGAGACACAAAATTTAAATTCCATGTTAATCATTCGTCCAAATATTAGGAGCTTGTTAATTTCTATTTAGTGAGTTCGGTGCGGATATCATTAATCAAACAAGTTTTTCTTTTGAAAATAATTGTTCAACCAATTAATATATATAATATAGTGTTCCTGCTCCGAAATAGGAACTACCTGCATCCCAAAGACGGATGTATTTTTCAAGTTTTCTCCCTGTGTAATTAAATTTTGAATTTTAAATAAAACAGTTCATTTTATTGAAATATATTTCACAGTTCAAAAGGTACTTAGATTTAGGTTTATTCGAAAACGACTGATAATAATCTTGGCCCATACTTCTATTAATTGGTTTTAAAAACGCTTAATGCTGTCCTTGTTTAACTATGTAAATAATATTTAAAATATATTCATTCAAACATTTCAAATTATGACTTCAGTAAGTGTTCGAATTAGTATATCTGAAAACCACAATTATATCTTTAAAAGCCGAATTCATATTTTGGATCTCGAGGCTACTATTAAAAGTTGTATATATATTGTAAGCTATATATATATATTTTGTAAGCTATATATATAAATATATATATTGTAAGCTAAATATATATATTTTGTAAGCTATATATATATATATATTACATATAAAATTCTTATTCTTCATCAAAATATCTGAATTTCACTTTAAATTTATAATTTTCGATATAGACGGACAATGTTTATCATCCTAAGACTTTGGCACTCAACATAGCAGAAAAAGTAGAGCTAATATCAGCAAATTTTATTAGATGCTCTGTTGTAACTGAGTCAAATCGTGTTGCCACTTGGATGGATGAACAATTGGGATACCTCGGAGTGAAATTGGAGCATACCGCTACAGCTTTCAATGAGTTCAACATCGACCCAATCGCAACAATACATGTTTGCTCTTTATACACAGCTGTTCGAACTGATAATAACAATATCTATTGGTGGGGTGTTCTACCATTCGATCAACGCCGCTATTTGTGGGATAAGTTTCGAACAAAAACCAAAAAACCTTTTAAAATGGTTGTTGCAGACATTAACGTTGGATCACAAGTTATAATGAAGAAGTGTCCTATTTTCCAAACTGGATCAATTGGGTTTACCTGTACCAATGGTGTACCCAAAGTTGGACAGCTCTTAAACTCTGTGTGGGATTTCTCGGACGTTTGTCGTATGAAAATCTTAAATATCGGGACATCTTCAGTTATAGATAAATGTCCGGCTACGGGAACCATTTCGAATACCCTTACCAACATTACTGATAAGGATATCTCCAAGACAACACCTGTACAAGCAACAAGTTCAACCAAAAGTGGACAAATTAGTTCGACAAGTAAAGAATCGACAGATCGTATCGATATGCCACCACCACCTTCTCCTGCTTCCAGTACTTGCAGTGATACCGGCAGTGTTACTTCTCATAAGCGCACTAAAAGGATGACAACTAAAGAAGATAGTAACAATTGTCAGGAGGGTAGAAAAGATGAGGAACTGTGGCAACTCAAGGATGTTGTTTTCGTAGAGGACAAAGTGGGACCGATCGGAAAAGTTCTTAAAGTCGATGGAGACTATGTGGCAGTCCGATTTCCGCCATTAAGTTGCGTCACCAGCGTCACCGGGTTGGGCACTAAAGATGAAGGAAAAGAGGATGACTGGCAACAATGCCGTCTTTTGAGACGCGAAGATGTCCAAATCTTTCGAACAGCAGTCTCGTCGCGTGGACCAGATTGGCTACAAAAGCAGCCCAAGAAAATAAATATTGGCGCTGATCCGGCAAACGCCCAGCTTTTAACAATAGCTGTAGATACGCGTGGCATTCATGTGATTAAAAAAGTGTTTGGGAAAATACATTACAGCCTTTATAACTTGTACAATAGCAAGCAGGAACAAAACTGTCAGTTTCCCACAGACTGTGCGTCATTTATTGGTGCATCCTCTAACAATATAACAATGGCCTGCAACAATGATTGCAGTGGGAATAGCAGTACGATTGTACTTCGGGATGGTAATGGAGCGCTTTATCCACTGGCTAAGGACTGTATTGGCTCCATAAAGGACCCGCAATGGTTCGATTTGCCACCGGTTAAATCAGTCACCATGGCCACAATATCGCTGCCGCCTACAGCATCTTGCATCAATCTTAAGTCAAAGGTATGCATGACTGCCCTGCTTTTTGAAACCCAGAAGCTAATGCCACATATTCTACGTTGTGATGTGAAAAACTGCATTGCTCTGCTGATGCGTCTTGAAAAAGAAGACCGCAAAGACACTGTTTCCGTTGTTGAAGAGCGGTGTGATGGTAACCGAAACATATTCCATGCCTGTGTTATAATGTGTGCCCCAACATCCAACAAGGATTCACAGCACTCACCAGAATTAAGCAGCAGTAGCTCGGAGAAAAAGCCAGTTGCTTCAGGGGTTTCTTTGCCACGAACAGCAGGACCAGCTTTGTCATATGGCGGCAGCGCATTTGCTGGCAATGGGAGCAGCTTCAGCGAGAACTCTAGCTTTTCGACAGTAACGGCCGGCGTCAGTTCATCATCGTCAACGTCAGCAACATTGACCAGGGAAAATCGAATTAGTCTTCGGGACATGATGCATCGACTCATTAACACGGAGCAATCAACAGAGCAAAATAGTCAGCCAGCAACGACGAGTGCTGGCGAAGATCACGCATATATGCCATTGCCATGGTCATTGGAATCGGGAGCGGCGGCTAGCAATCTTTGTGCTAGCGGAGCTCAAAATGTTGCGGATATAACCGATGAGGATGTTTCAAAAGTACTACCATCGTCGTCGCAAAACATAGGTGCTTCAAATAGCAAAATGGGAACACCAAATTATACATTCGACTTGACGCAACGACGTGAACACGCCATCCTCATTCTTCAACATATGTGTGCCAGCGCTGCGATGCGGCCTTATCTTTTCCAGATGCTTAGCGCCAAGGATGCTCAGGGACAGACCGCGTTCATGCTGGCGGTTTCGTGCCGCGCTTACGAGGCTGGTATTATACTATTGAGCACTATACTCAGTGTTTCTGATCAAGATACACATCTTAAGGAAGCAATGATATTCCCGAGTGGCTCGCCAGCTGACCAATCGCCTTTGCATGTTATCTGCTTCAACGACACATGCTCGTTCACTTGGACAGGCGCCGATCATATAAACCAAAATATTTTTGAATGTAAAACTTGCGGCTTAACTGGCTCACTCTGCTGCTGCACCGAATGTGCACGAGTCTGCCACAAGGGGCACGACTGCAAACTGAAACGGACTGCACCAACAGCTTACTGCGACTGCTGGGAGAAATGTAAATGCAAAGCACTGATTGCCGGAAATCTTACAAAGCGTTTTGCGTTACTCTGCAAACTAGTTTCGAGCACTGATCTGGTTACAAAATTCAATTCAAAAGGTGAATCCATATTGCTATTCCTTATACAGACTGTGGGCCGTCAGATAGTGGAGCAAAGGCAATACCGCTTTAGTGTAAGGGTTCGGAATGTGAGTAATAATACGGGAAGTGCCAATGGAAGCAATACAGTTATAACCAATCGAAAACCGTCATCTCTAGACATCGATAGCGATATGCCAGACCACGATCTTGAGCCACCCAAATTTGCTAGAAAAGCGCTTGAACGCCTTTTAATTGACTGGCAAGCCGTGCGTTCAATGATAATGAGCGGTGCAGAACGAAATGAAGCTAATGCAAACCTACATGGAAATCCAGGTGACGGAGGTAACTCAGAATGCTTTAACGTTTTTATGCAATCCCAACATGGCTCGACACTGATCGACAAGTTTACACATAGCTTGATAGTGAAATGTACAAGTGATCATTTGGATACTCTATTGCTGACACTGGTGCGTGAGTTGCAAAACTTTCTTGTTGTTGATCGATGCAAAGAGGCCGAGGAGGTTGCGCGACGATTCGTGCGGTCTGTAGCTCGTGTGTTTGTTATTTTTAATTTGGAGAAACAACCAAATCCCGATAAGCGCAAAAGTCACACATCCTGCAACAAGTATGTACAAAGCTGTGTTAAGGTCTTTCAAACTTTGCACAAAATTTCGATTGAAGAGTTGTGCGAGGTGTCCGAGGCCCTCATTGCACCAGTTAGGCTCGGCGTAGTGCGACCAACCGCTCCGTTTACAATGTCTTCATCTAATTTGGATGTAAGTTGTTTATATATTGCCCTCTTACTACGCAGCCATAATGTAACTCGTTGAATATTGTAGAATTCTGATGACCTGTTTAGCGTTGAGCCGCTGACACCTTCCAATGTTGAGTCAACAGCCGAGCAGATTGTAGTGCATGATGCTATTAATGTTCAAAGCACTAGCTTCAATGTACAACAAAATTATGATGTTGTTGCGATGGATAGTAAGTGTATTCTTATTAACAAAAAAACAATATATATTAAAATCACCATGTAATTTTAGCTCTTAGAGATCCTTCCGAATCGGAAGAGATTCCCAATCGAGAATCAAACTTAAGTGGTCATGACGAAGACATGATTGAGAGCCAACGAAATGAAGAAGGCATGCAGGATGACGAAAGTGACAACGATTTCACTTTTAATGACGCTGAAACCGAGTCGGATTCGGACGATAACCAGAGCAATCAAGATGCACAAAGAAGCGTTCAAACAGGTGCAACTGTTGGTTCAGAAACAGGTAATTCACAAGATTCTAATTATTTGCTTTAATAGACATCTAAAGCATGCGAGGGTGGCGTTATTCGTCATGGTTATGGTTTACTAATTTGGAAATGCATTTGCTACTTATTCGGTATCATTATCTGATTTTAACCACCGTTGTATTGTAGCCGAGAGCAATATTATCAATAACTATTACATTGTGAGGCGAGTTTTATTTTTTAAGAAAATATTTTATTTTCCGTCATTTGCAAAAGGTTTTTTACTTTTTTGATTGATGATCGCCAGGTGACAATGAATTACATTATATTATAAATCATCTTAGCCACAACATACTTCAGTTTCAAGAGTTTCGTTTCTGAATTAAGCGTTTTTTATCTCAAGAGGGAAACCTCTATTCGTGAATTCATTCAATAAACATAAGTAAATTTATAATTTTCTTGAAGTAATTAAATTTTTAGCATATACAAACACAAATACTCCCAACCCTATGGTTGAAATTTATCTTAATATAAATGTAAACTACACACGTCATATCAGCTTTGTATTGAGTACAAAATTTTATTTTTAGATATTGGAGTTCTCTTTCTGGAGGATGAATCTGGTGATTCTTCCGCTCAGGAGGAAGATGGGTCTGAAGATGGTGAATCGGATGATCAGTCTGATGAATTTAGTTTCAACGATCAGCAACTCGAGCGCCGCAACATCAACCCTAACTCACGCAATGATCTCACTCCACAAACAATGCAATGGGCAATCAGAAGCCGCGATAATGCTCGATCGTCTGTTCGTGTCCCAACTGGTTCGAATTTAGTTTTCATTGACCCAATGGCATTGCGTCGATCTGCTGTTCCAGCCAACACTGCGGTCAATACAACATCCGCCGAGTCTCACACAATGGCAACCACCGCTAGCAATTTAGGCCGAGCTTTTGGTATTACGATTCGACAAATATCCGAGCTCTTAGCTATCATGTCATACAATGTGACCAATGATATTGAAACCTCATTGAAAATACCCATTGAGGAAGCCCTTGCAGTTCAGGTAAGTATCTCAAATGATCGACTGCCCACGTTTATTTCTTAATCATTTTATTCCTTGGATATTGTGAAAGGCGTTCGTTGAGAAACGCTTGAAGCCAACATGGGACTGGATGTTTACTGTGATGGATGGAACAGAGGCGCAGCTGAAATTTGGTGCATATTTGACGAACTACACTGATCCAAATCACCCATTGCATCCTCTAAACCTGAGTGCACAAGCTACCACAAGCCAATCATCTACTTCGACGCCTTCAACTGTTGGAGTTAATGTGATCGGTATAAAAAATTTTAACATATGTCTGATGCATTATATTGATCTTGTTCAATTATTAGGTTCAAGTTCTCGAAGGGATTTCTTTACATACTGTCTTTCTTTAATGCGCGCTCATACATCGGAGCATAGGGATGCGCTGCCAGTATTGGATATAACTGCGTTGCGCCACATGGCATACGTGCTGGATGCATTCGTATACTATATGCGCAACGACTCTAGCTTCTACGATAGGAACGATTCTATTGCTGGACGTGTTAACAATTTATCGAACTGCATCGAAAACGATGATACAGACGACGAGTTGAGCAACATTGAGGAGTCGAATATCGAAAGGCAATATTCTGCCAGCTCTTCGCCCAATGTTAACATGCGAAAATATACATTCTTTGCTCGATCTGATTCAACTTTGAGCTTGGGTTGCTCGGCACCGGAAGGGTTTGATTTACCCCTTGATATGGCCATGCCATTAGCGGACAAGCCGCACCTGCTGCAGCCAAATTCAAAGCGACAGGACCTCTTTGCGAATCTTCCTTTGCATGTGGTTCCTACTGTGAAAAACAACACCGCCAAAAGAAAAATGTCCCATCAGGGATCTATTGACCAACCTCCTACAAGGTTAGGATTCTCCAATTTTATGAAAATGGAAAATGAGATTGGCGTAAGCCAGCCTACGCCGGAGCAGGAAAATAATGCAGAAGCACTCGAACCGAAAGAAGACAGCAGCACATATAAAGACGACGACACCGCTGATTCCAATATTTACGTTCAACTAAAGAAGAAACAGTGCTTAGACGATTTAAAATTACATAAGGGAGTTGAAGGTAAATCGTTTATATTGTATTAGTTGAACTTTGTATTATTTTATTTTAAGAGTGTGAGAATTCGGAAAAAATTCATATTTTGCATTTTGCATCCATACTATTCACTAACCTGACATAATTATTCTCAGTGCACATATTTCATTATAGGACACGTTTATTTTTCGGTTATATGAACAAAGAGAGAGATCTTTGCTTTGTATCTGAGATTTAAAGACTTCTGTTGCAATATTGCACTAACCTTACATTATTGTTTGGCTGTTGCATTACACACATAGTAATGCGAATGAATACATCTATGATATACGAACATAGGTTTTTCTTTAAAAATAGATGTTCGTATTATTGGATGGTTGTTATAATGGAATTGGATTATAAGAAGAAAAAAAGAAGACATTTATCACAATTGTAAATCTTAAATATTTCAGTTAGGTTCTGCTTCGATAATTTAATATAAAAAAGCGATATTAACAGGGCATTAATCTTAAAATTTACGTTTATCTTAATAGGTAATCACTACATTGAAGACCATGCAGATGCAGTTGATGTACAAATGATTGATGAATCGCCAGGAACTAGTAGAAAGTCGGATATCTTAATTACAACTCGGCCAGAAGTGATCATTGCTCCAAACAAAAGCATACTTCGAATTGGAACTAGGGATGACTTAACCACTTTAGAGAATTCCTCATCAGAATCTTTACAGAGCTCTTTATCTGCAGTTCGCAGCGTTATTGTACGAGCTGGCGCATCCAGTTTTAAATTAGAATCAAACGACAGCAGCTTGCCCGAATGCAAAAATTCATCTGCCAGCACATCACATGCATCGCACCACCTTACATGCGATTATAGTCGCGAAAAGACATCATCCCAGTCAGTAGTATTTCCGGTTCGCGGTTCTTTGTTCTACAAAAGCAGTTCTTCAGAACTGCCATCGTGGAATTTTTTGCTGAGTCGTTGGAAACTGGCTCTTGATCTTTTTGGACGTGTTTTTATGGATGATGTTGGTATGGAACACGGATCTGTATTGCCGGAATTGAGAGGCTTTCCTGTTAAAGAAATGCGCTTTAGACGGCATATGGAAAAGCTTCGTAATGGACAGCAGAGGGACTTGGTTCTTTGTAAGCTTGAGCGGAACCGGGAGAGTTTAATAATCCAAACCTTTAAGGAATTAAATGCTCAATTTGGCACACAAAATCGTCGAGCTCAACCGCCCATTACATTCAACAGGGTTAAGGTGACATTTAAAGATGAGCCAGGGGAAGGGTCGGGCGTGGCGCGCAGTTTTTATACTTCCATTTCGGAAGCGTTGTTGGCAAGTGCAAAAATGCCCAATCTGGATTCAGTGCAGGCGGGCGGTACTCATAGTAAGTACGGTGTACCATTCTCGAGTATATTGCGTAGTAGAACCGTGTCTGGCTCAAGTCGCGATCCGCCCACATTGCAGAGGCGTGGAACAGGCAGCAAAATATTATGGCGTACGGCTCGGGAGCGAAAAGCATTAAATGCCGATGCAAGACCGTACACCCCAACTACCAATGCAGGTATGGAATAAACAAATAAGGATTTGCATATGAAATATGATTAACATGTATTTGAATTCAACGTCAATATAGATATTTCTGCTACAGAAACGTCAAACGACCATTTATCTGTCCACCTACAACAGCTTGGAGAGCGTCTCTACCCCAAGGTGAGTACAACTTTATATCGTATATTTTTAAAGCGAGAAATGAACAAGTATATATTTCTACCAGATTCACTCAATCAACTCATCGCACGCATCGAAGATAACGGGCATGCTTCTGGAAATACCCACTCCCCAACTTCTGTCTGTACTGTCCTCGGATGAAACCCTCAGGCAAAAAGTTAATGAGGCAGTTGAAATAATTAATTTTAAGCAAAAGTCTGAGATAAACATGCAAAATCAACAAAAAAAATTACCGTCTGCGGCGCTTGCTGAACCTATTGATGAGGATAATGAGCCATTGTTTTACTCTCCGGGTAAACGTGGCTTTTATACTCCACGACAAGGGCTTGCGTCTTTTGAACGTATCAACGCATTTAGAAATATTGGCAGGTGAGACCAGAATTTGCGAAAGATTAACAAAACACATATTCGTAATGCTTCTCTTACTTTTTTTCTTTAGACTAATTGGACTCTGCCTCTTGCAAAACGAATTGCTCCCGCTGTTCCTCCAAAGACATGTTTTGAAGTACATGCTTGGTAGAAAAATCAAATTTCATGATTTAGCCTTTTTTGATCCAACGTTGTATGAATCGTTCAGACAAATCATACAAGATGCTCAAACAAAAGAAGGTGAAGAAATCATCAACCGAATGGAGCTGAGCTTTGTGTAAGTGTGCATCATTCAGTTACATGTTTGCAATAGTAGTATATAAACATATGTTTTTTCCCACTAAAGAATTGATTTGATGAAAGAAGAAGGATGTGGTAACCGCGAATTGATCCCAGGCGGACGCGACGTTCCCGTAACGTCAGCTAACATATTCGAATACATAAGGCGTTATACTGAATATAGACTTATAAAATCACAAGAAAAGGCTCTTGAGGTAATGATTATAAATGCTATTCGATTCTGGCGATTGCTCATATACATATTTGTATTTACAGGCTTTGAAAGACGGTATATTTGACGTATTACCAGACAACTGCATGAACAGCTTGACTGCTGAAGATTTACGTTTGCTCTTGAATGGTGTCGGTGATATTAATGTTTCCACACTGATTTCCTATACGACTTTTAATGACGAATCAAGTGAGGGACCTGACAAACTTCTCAAATTTAAAAGATGGTTTTGGAGTATTGTCGAAAAAATGAATACGCTGGAGCGCCAGGACTTGGTAAGTATTATTTCGATATGTTTTATTTTCTTGATGTAACATTATATTCCTATTTCAGGTTTATTTTTGGACAGGGTCGCCAGCCTTGCCAGCGTCGGAGGAAGGATTTCAGCCTCTACCGTCTGTTACCATACGACCTGCGGATGACTCTCATCTTCCTACTGCAAATACTTGTATATCTCGGCTGTATATCCCCCTTTATTCCAGCAAATCAATTTTACGTAGTAAAATGCTGATGGCCATTAAATCCAAAAACTTTGGATTCGTTTGAGCAAATAACTAACTACTTCTGGTTCGATATTTGCTTATTACGAATTTTTTATATGTGAAACTTTGAAATATGACTTCCACATTTGTAACCAACAACATTTGTATGTATATCCATTCCTTGTTTTTGGATTTGACTTTATACCTATTGAAATAGTCCTGTTTAAAGATTGAAAATGAAATCAAAAGTACATTCACTTTTTTAAATAATTCGACTGGATGAGAAGCACTAAGGATGTGTCGAAAGAAACAAAGATTAAGATGTAGGCGTTGCGTTAGGGCAAGTTTGCGTTTATTATTAAATTTATTTAAATGTAGGACATGTAATAAACTACAATATATAAATATGTATATTAACCAGGGAATAAAACTATATTGGTAATCGCAATTGCAAAAAATTAAAAGATGACTATAATAATTTAAGTAGAGCACACGCATGGCGTATATAATGCAGAATTTTTACCAAGGTTTTGTTGCATACAAATTCCGGATTTTAAGATTGGAGAGTTGTATTTGTTTTATTTTTGTAAAAGCTAACCTTGGGTGTATCATGCTTTGAAAGACAGGATTCATGTCTAAATGTGCGATAAGCAAAAGCACATTCAGGCGAATGTGATCGATCTATGACGACCATGCTGTAAGGTGGAAACCGAAGCCGGATGATTATAAATTCAAAGCAACAGGATTTGATTCGCTTTTGCACAATTTTATTGCATATATAAAGGAAGAAACTAAATACAAATGGTGCACGAATGCGATGTGTGTGGACAATTTTTTTGAATTGCTCAAATTATTAGAAAATATCAGAAATCTATTTCCAAAAATAACAGCTTTCCTATTTAGGCTGCATAAATAGCCAAAAAAGTGCAGTTTTTAATTATTTTTTATTTGACTCGCGCTTTGACTGATCCGTTGAATTTTCAGTATAAAATAGCATATCTTCCTTTTTAAGGCTGAAAGCACACCCCAACCGTTAAAACGTTTTTGACTTATAAAGCAAGAATTTTTTATTTTTTTTGATACCTTTCGATAAATAAATCAAATTTGTTTTCCACAACGTTATAAAGTCTCATTAATCTTTATTTAGCGAAAACTAGCTAAATGTAAAAAATAGTGAATTGCGAAAGCGGTGCGACTGACTAAACTGCAGGCGGCTGCAAATCAGCGGAAGATCTTTCGAGCAAGACCGAAGCACAAAGTGAAACAATAAAATATAATATGAAATTTGGATGCTGTTGCTGCCAACAAGCGCAAAGGGAAACCTTGGTGTGTCCTGGTAAATAAAAAACGGTAAATAATTAATTAGAAAAAATGGTTTAGTGGTAAATTTGTTTTAAACTTGAATTTAAAATATAAGTCTGTTGCCCTGTCAAAAATGTTGCAATAATAAAACTGAAAAGATTGACAAAGAAAACACTGGGTCGGTCAGCTGATTTGAAAAGTTTTGGAGTAGTTGCGCGATATGTAATTTAGACATTCAGATGCAAAACACTTCAAAGCAAAATGTTTTGTTGTGCATGCTTTGCATATTGCGTATGCATTCTCACTATATACTGAGACAAATATTTCCAAAATTTAGCTTCCATTTCATTCGATAATAAAAAAACTAATTCCCAATTTCTTTCGCAATAACAATTTCATATTTTATTTAACAAATGTGTTCTTTCTATTATCGGTGTCAGGATCTTTTTTCTTGAGCTTGTAGCAAAATCATAGTCACTCTATGAAATTCGAGTCTTCCCATTACGAAAGCTGAGTATGCACTTGGATATATAGTAGGCGTGTGAATTCAAAGATTTTTTAAGTAATCTGTTAAAAGACTCAGTACTTATTACACAATCAATGATATTTGTATACACATTTTAAAAGGTCATTGGAATAGAGAAAATAATAATTTAATCAAGATGTTGCGTATACCAGGTATGCCCCTCCTGCCGGGGACGGTCTTTCGCGAAGTGAGTACTGATTAGCTTATTGGTTTTATATAAATAAATGAATACATGTACATGTACATGCATTTATGTTGTATACCTTTTAATAGGTCAATAAAGTCAACTATCCAAAATCGCAAACGTTGCTCAATTTTCGTGGCATTCCGATGTTAAGTGATCGTCAGCTGGCGATGCCCGAGGATCCAGCCGGCGTTGTCATCGACATTGCCTGTCCGCCGGCTAATGCACATGCGTTGTATCCACCCCGAACGGGCCCACGGCTACCACCCTGGCTAGCCTACGACAAGAAAGTGCTCTTCTTTCGAGCCTATTTAAAGCAGACACTGCAGGAAAACTATCATGCACCCTATATGGTACGACATTTTAAGATTTATTACTATCTGGAGGATGGCACTCTTGAGATATACGAACCCAGGGTTGAGAACTCTGGCATTGTGCAGGGGTGTATTCTGCATCGCCAGCGTGTCCCCAAGCCACCGCCATGCGAGAACGAATTCATATCGATCATTGATCTCAATGTTGATCGCACCGTGCAAATCTACGATCGCAATTACCACTTTGTCGACTGTGATCGCTTTACACGCGATTTTCTCAACAAGCGCGGCATTGTGGTCCCAGATCCTGTGATGGCTGCCATGTAAGCGCAAAAACAAAAGAGATGGAAAGAGAGAGCAAAATACATCCTTAGATAATTTCCTCATAATTCACTTTGTAATTCCCTCAGTGATCCTGCCGAAGGGGTGAGGAAACGTGGTCATGCCCGACCCAGCAATCCACCCGAGAAGCGACATCCTTTTGCCCAGTTCCTCAAGTATGATCGACAGATATTGAAGTTTCAGGCATATTGGGATGATCGTACCGACATGGGCGATGTGCGCAAACTCGAGGTGTGCTATTATCTAGCCGACGATACTATCGAGGTGAAGGAGGCCCACATAACGAACTCGGGTCGCGATGGGCCCACTGTCTTCCTCAAACGGGGACGCTTGCAACGCGTAAATAAAACGAGATCTCCACCTATTTTTTCGAATATGATTTCTGATCGCCCGTTCTGCAGGAATTTGATGGAATGTTGATGCCGGGTCAACAAACACCTAAAACCTTGCTTAATGTTTTGGGAACAGCGCGGAATGTGCGCTACTGCGTCGATCCTTTGAATATGGGTACCAAGGAGATATTGTATTACGGCCAGCGGGATTTGCAGATCGGCACCGTGATCAATGTATATGGCCGCCCTGTGGTCATCACCGACATGGATCCATTTACAAAGCAATACTATCGTGATCACTACGGGATAGAGGACTTTACGCCGATTGCGGTGCCAACAAGATCGGATGTCTGCAAACCGTATGACAAATCGAGCAGGGTGCTGCCACCGTTCAATGGCTGGGGCAGTTTCGAGGACTCCGCTGGCAATTGTGTATCCATTGTGGCCAAACGTCCCAAAACGGATTTCAGGAAATTCATAAAATACGATCGCTATGTGCTGCGTTTTGGGGCCAAAATGTTGTCCACAATACGAGAAAACTGCGAGCGGATCTTTGTGATTAGCTATTACCTCAGCGATGATACGATGCAGGTGCAGGAGATAGCGGTGCGCAATTCAGGATTCCTTGGCGGTGTCTTTATGAAGCGTGGTCGCGTCCTTATTCCCGGCCAGGAGACGTTCACCTGCAAGCAGCCTCAATATTATAAGCCCTGCAATTTCTTCATTGGTGGCACCATGGTCATAAGAGACTTTATCTTTTATTTGGCTTCGGCTGATGAGTTCACTTTGATGTATATGGAGCATCATCCAGAACAGTTTCCGCACTGCGATATCGAAAAGATTTTGGAAAAGGCGCGTAAATCTCTAGAACCTCATATTGCACAATTTGTCGCGTCCTGTGTGCCAGACTGCACTGATATGGAGCGAAAGATGGAGAAGAGCACAGTGTTTGTTTCCTTTGAGAGCCTTAAGAGTGCTTTGATTGCCGTCATGGGCAATACGATCAGTGATCATGAGATCATCTCCCTCTGCCGTCATTTCTCTGGGGAGCAGGCTCCCCCAAATGCTTGCGCCAGGGATAAGGTGCGTGCCTCCGCTCATTTGGAGATCAAGCGTTCGCTGTGGAATGGTAGAGATGAATTGATGGAGCATTTCCACCACATCAATCCCACTAATAAACCGTTCCTGGCGGAGAATCAAGTGCGGTCAACTCTGCGGGGATTCCGCATGCCCTTTACTCTGGAGCTAATCGATAATATACTGTCCGTGCTGAATCGCAATGATTGTGACGATATTGAGGTCTGTGATCTGATGAATTTCATTGATGTCTCTTGTACCAAGGGCTGCGATATGCCTCCCATAAATTACGCATTTGAACTCTGCCCCAAATTACCGTTTCAGTACAAGGGACGCGTCGTTGACTTTGGGTGCTTCATTAAAGCACTCGGTTGTCCCCTCAATCTGCCCAGTGCCAATCCTCAAGCGCTAAATATGATTGGTGATGCTAGAATTCTGCCACCATCATCTACAGACGAATGCTAAACGCGCACTCGATGCTTAATCCCTTAAAGTGTTTCGCATGCTTAGTTTCTGAACAACTTTTCAGACGTTAGTTCTAAATTTCATGTACGGTTCGGTTTTTCAATTTACGAAATTTGGGTCTCCTTTACAATGAGTGTATCATTTTGGGAACCTTTTTAAATGCAGAATAAATTTGTGCCTAAAATAAGGCGAATGGTACATCGATTATTATAATCTTATAACTCGTTCAAAAAAAATTTATATATTGTATTTTTGTTCTTCGCAGATTGAGATAAGTGCGACTGTTGGTTTTTTACCCTTAAGTTTGGAAAAGTTTAATTTAGAAGCGGCCATGTTAGCAAAATGACTAGGACGATTTCGTCCATTAGTTAAAATTCCAATTCAGATTCTGGTACAAAGAGTATAAAAATTCCGGTGATCTTTCAAACATTTTTTGCTTTTTATGGTATGCTACCGGTACTACACCGATACGTACTGGTACAATAAAAAAGTGCGTAATTGTCGGCGAAATTCTATCATACCAGATCGTGAAGCCATCAGTTGAGCAAAAAAATTATCATCAACGGAAACATATATTATATTGCTCAGTCGATATTTTAAAGATATAATGAAATTGAGGTTCGGATGTCTGTGTTATCTTCAGCATGACTAGAACAGCCGTAATTTCTTGTTGTAGCTGAACCCAATAAAAACTGTTAAATAAATTTGTGAAAACTGCCCATTAAGTATTAGGATGTTCGTGGTCAGGATCAAGCGTCTGCGCGATCCGCTAGCAACATGCAACACATGCATAACCTATTAGGGCCTACTAGAAAGGTTAATTTACCCAAGTGGAATAATGCCTTCTGGGCAGAATATGACTGACTACATGCTCTGGGAAAAACTGATGCACTTTTTGTGGATTTGACGCCTGCTTAGGGGTTTTACCTAACTTGCACTGTCAATATATTTATATATCAATATATTTTATATCGATTTTTAAGGCTACAGTCACCAAATTTGGTTGATAGGTTGTTATTGATGGCCACCAAAGATCGGCATATGACACGCCAACGAAGTTCTTGGTGGCGGCGAGAGTAAGCATGGTCTAAAAATGTGTATGCCGATCTTTGAAGGAGGTTACCTGCAAGTTGTCTTTCCCGTTTGGAGGCTTTATCATTAAAATTGTGGGAGATATTATCGACTTACACTTTCCGAAATATCGGTTTTGGCAAACCTGGACTCAGTTGTGGGCGTGGCCATCGTTTTCATAGCTTCCTAGTGGACGTTGCACTCAAATTTTTACACTTGTTCTGACGCCGTTCCTACCTGCTTTTTTCGTCAACATCTCGTAATTTACCGGATTCAATGAGTGTTACTTAGGTTTCCTACCTTAAAAACGGTTATCCTTACTTCTGCACCTTGGACTTATTTTACAGTACATCAATCCTCTTTTCTATACTAGTCTCATATTGTAGATATAGTCTATTCAGCACTGTTGATTTGCCAACCAGTTTCATCATAATTGTTAAGTACATATGTATGCTTATGACTTTTGGTCACAATACGAAAGGCAATGTTGCATTGCAAAGAATACTTACAATCCGAGATCTTACAGTTCTCTTTGATCCCAACCTGAGCTTTAATTTCTCAAATCCTTTGTATGTTATATTTTTAAAAAATGTATATATATACAGTTCTGATAAAAGTTACATTTACCAATGCGAAGATGTCAATAAAATGTTTAATTTAATTGAAATGCCTCCATTTTTGAATTTAAGCCACGAATTTGGCTTTAATATACAATTTTTCGTAAATATAAATATCAGTTCTGAGGATAGCAAATGAGGTTATAAGAATCGAAAAATAAGAAAAAAATATATACATCTCTGAGCAATTTATTTTTAATTAACATTGCGTAAGATGTATTAATACCATATTAATAAGTAAGCTATATTTATTTAGAAAATATTTGAAAAATCCGTCAGTTTATAGCGACTTAAATTTGGTAATGTATAATATAAATCTGAAAGCATTTCCGAAGCTCAATTAAGGTTAATTAATTTGACTATAAAATAAATGAAATAAAAATTCTACAAATTGGATAGTGAAAGTTAAGTTATTTGCTGCAAATCCAAAAAGAGTTTGAATCGACTGTTGCACGTACGAAAGAAACAGAAAATCACGTCGCAAGTCTGCCACACTCTTATGCATACGAAATTCGAAAACGAACAACAATGTATGGAACTGTTAAAGAAAACGAGAAAATCGGTTATATTTACTAATGTATGCATGGTCGGCCCTTAACTCTTACACTCGAGGCTTAAAACATACTACTTGGCATACACACCGTTCATTTGAGTTTCGGTAACAGTCTCAGACAAATGATAGAGCTCCGTAGAAAAATGAAAATACATTTGTTAGCCTTTTTCGTGTATGGGTACATTGCGGTGTGCACCTGTTCGCCGGAGCTATCTTTACCAACGGATACATATGTGAACGCTTTGCAAAATTCACATAATAGTATTGATTATGGTGCGTGAATCTGAATGTGGACATTCTGGCTTAAAGTCTTAAGAATTTTAAAATAACTAACTGAAAATTATGCTTTACAAAAATAAAAAGTGCAGTTGTCAAAAGCATTCGACATACTTACTGTTATGTGAAAAGCTCTTGCCGATAATCGCGTTGTCAATCAATCAGTTCACCGTAATTTAAAATATCATATTTTGTGGCAAAGAATATTTTATTTAATATGTGAACTGCACTGACTGCAGTTGTAAAATACATTGTGCAAATATGCTGAATGCATTTTTCATTTATTAAATTATTGTTTTTTCACAAACTTTTAATGCAAGTTATGTTATGGCTCGAATATGTATTCGCCATTAAATGGATACCTTCAGTTGATATAAGAAATGATTGAACTTTAATATGCTTGAATCAGTGTTCCTTTGTCAAGCGGTGTTTCGTTTCCACATTTATTAATAATAATCAAAATAACTAATAAAATTATGTTTATTTAGCGTCTGCTGGATATATATGTATATTTTATAATTATGTGTTTTTGGTATATTAAGGAATTGGGAATACTTATTTAAATTGGTATGTTGTAAAGGAATGATTTATTTTAAAATTGGGTATTCCCTTTTTGACTGAGTAATTTGAGGAGCGGTTGCACGTTTCAAGGTAGAAAGTATATTGGTAAGCGCAACAAAGGTAAATTTGCCAGCTACTTTAACTTTTGTCACACAATTCGCGCAAACCATTATCTTCATATTTAGTTGCATGGCTTGTACATATTGGTTGTAATGTACACAGGTAATGTAACTTCTAGCCCTAAAAATGTTGACCCATTTTAAATTGTACTATAAAAAGTATATATTATCATATTAAGGCTGCTACTTCGATTTGGTCGTAACATATATTTTGTGCTTTTGGTTTATTGTTAGACATTATTTATGAATGTTTTTCAGCTGATTTTTTAACAAGTGTTACCCGAATATAAGTAGGATATTTTCAGTTGATTCGTTTTAATATTTTGTTTAGAAAGATAAGCATATTTAATGATCTGTCCCACAATTACAATGCGTCTTTCTAATCTATTTTGCTTTTATATTCAATTAGATGCTAATGGAGGAGGCTATCAATACAACCCACCACCAGATAATAACTATTTACCACCTGATAATAGCTATTTACCACCAGATAATAGCTATTTACCGCCAGCAACGTCGCCACCGGCTCCTATATACGGTCCTCCACCATTGCCTTATAACTCCCAACCACCAGTATTTTATAGACCATCTTATCCAACACCATATCATAAACACGATTCGTTTTTGGATAAACTAAAATCTAAAATAAGTCTATTAACAATTGGAAAATTAATTCTAAAGCTATTAATATTTAAAAAAATAGTTAAATTTATCGGAATAATTTGTTTGCTTCTGGTTTTACCCAAGCTCAAGAATATGTTCCACGCTAGCATGCCTATGGAACATAGCATGGAGGACGACGGAATGAACAGCAAAATTGTGCAGACTGATCAAGGTACGACAATTGAAATACAAATTTTGGATGAAAACTTAATTTTCTTATATTCGATTTTCAGACCAATTACAAAATCAAATAAATCAGGTTTATGAGTTTATAATGAACTCCATTCAATACCTCGATGAAGAAAATACCTAAAATGTAAATGTTATATATCGTGACAATTTACATATGTTTTTACTATCTGCAAAAGTATTATTTATTTATTTATTATAAAATTCCAAATTTTTTTAAAAAATAAATATTTCTATAAATAAAAATGTTGTTCATATATACTGGCTTAATCGAAGTATGCAAAATCCGCTAAGTTGCAGAATTGTTGGAAAGTTATTACAATATTTGCGAATGTATTTTAAATCACCGACTCAGACGACTTTACTTACACAGAAAGTGAAACTTTCTACAGACGGTCAGCGAGCAAATACCAGCGCAATACAAAAAAACTTGTGAGAGGCTGAACTCCAGTCTGCCCGGGCTGTGGCGAGATAGCCATTGTTGTTAAAATGATTTTGATTCAATCGTTTTATCTTGTCGTAAGTAAAAAAAAGAAGCAACACATAAGTTGAAAAAAATATATATTTTGGCTGGTTTTCATAAGCAATTATATTAATATTTGTACTTAAACTCCATGCGGAGCAAATATTGAATGTTAACCTGTGCAATATCATATACGATATACTCATTATACAACAAAGAAGACTTTAATTTTTCATTAGTCACAGGCTTTCCAAGTGGAATCTCTACACCATCATCCCGTACATTTGAGCCTTTTGGATCTGGCATCGTGCGACCATGTCCAAAACAGCTATGTTTACCTTTTGGTAATTTTTCCACATATTTAGCGGACGTACATTCCATCATGTCACCCAAGGCCACTTCAGACAATAGCATTATTCCTGTAGAATTTTGCTGACTGGTACAACAATAATTTGCTGATTTGGACACCATATCTGCAAAATAAATACCCTTGCCGAACATGTAGCCAGTTGGTGGAGCTTCAGGCGGCGCAATTTTCAAGCCATGCGACAATATTCCAACAAAGTTTGTTAGTCGAGAACCGTGCCATAGCAATTTACGATTATGAAGTTTCTTGAATGGCTTAAAACGCCGAGCTTCTCCTTGACGCGCAACCTTAAATACGTCTATAACTTGAAGCTCATATGAACTATGTGTAGATGCATGTGTATTTTGCACATAACTGTTCAAAGTTACAAATTCTTCACTATTTTTGTCTAGTGGTTGTAGATGTGTTTTCAACTGTTCGTAATGTTTATCCAGCGGATTGATGTCCTCCGTCATATCCTCGCTTTTAATTAAATTGTAGGCAACTTCAATCTCCGCCAACGAATCCAGCATTTGACGTAAACTTTCGACCTGTTCTATTGTATCAATCATAGGCGGCGCGTGGACTCCAAAACTGTGAGGAATTAATGTGTAGAATCGATTACTGGCATCAATAAATCCAGGGTTACTGCCATGTGTCTGTATTAAATTATATATTTCCGTAACAACCGAGTATGCAGACTGAATTTGCTTCAAGCTCAGTTTTCCCAATGGCATTTTTTCCATATCTATGTGAAATTCCATCATACTTTTCTTCATAGATTCGATATCAAAAATAAGCTTTATTAAGCTTTGAAGCGATGGTTCAAGTTTAGAATCAATATTTTCATTGCCGGTGTCTTTCACTGCATTATCATCTTCATATTGAATGTCTATTGGATACATGCGACCCGGAACTTTTACAAAATTATTTCTGTTTTGAAAATCATTTCCTGTTTTTTCAGAATATACAACACAAAAACAATTTATAGCGTCTGTTACCGTACTAAAATCTTCCACCTTCGAACCTCCAATAGTCGTGCCAATACGGCCCCAAGAGCGGAAAATCCAATACCTATAAAATTAAAATTGAATATACTTATTTGCTGAATATGAATATATGTTGCAAATTATAGACGTACCTATGCTTATTATCGGCTTCCAAAAGTTGCAATTTATAATAAGAACATTTATTGCGCTGTATGTCTGTTAAGCCTAGTACAATATTATACTTATCATCGCCTTTGACATACACATGCGCTATATCCTCCAGACCACTATCAGGATCTACAGCAAGTCCATTCTTTACCTTAAGAGTCACTGACTTTGGCACAGATTTTGTGTAGATGCTTTTCGACTTTGAACTTTTTAATTCTTCTTGAGGAAGACGGGCTGATGGGTCTGTACCCCAGTCGCAAAGAGTCATACTACTTATGAAATTAAGGGCGCCAGTGCCATCAGATTCCACAGAATCAAGATATTTCTCAGGAATAATATGTATACCAAGCTCTTTTGCTCTTTTCATACGAGAGCTCATCTTCTCCACTTCTTTTTCTGTAGATATAATAGCTATGGTATCACCAAGTATTTTAGTATCGAATTTTCCGCCTAACTTTCCGATACGTTTTTTTATTTCGGACTCATTGTCTTTCAGACCAATTAATGCCAGTCTAAAATTGTATAATGGGGGTCGTTCTCGTTTAATTTTGGGACTGAAAAACAAGTAAAATATTTTAATTGTTTAGAGTGTATTGCATTTTTGTAATGAAAAAATTGGTTGTTGACTAACCCATCAATTTCATCCGGATTTTTCTTTATGGTAATGTCCTTGGCAATAGTTGATGCACTTGGAGGCACGTAATGAATAATTCGCGTTTCGGGTTTTTTTTTAATATCGCTCCAAAAATTGTAAGTAGTTTTGAAGTCTTTCGGAACCTTACATGCACTTCGCTTGGGTTCAGTGAATAACTTTGTACATTTTGTCCATTCTGAGAAGTTGCCATTACAAAGGTAACCACATTTATTAAAAATAAACTGTGTACTCTTGCATTCTGGACAAGATTCAATTGCGCCAAATGCCAATAGATCTGCCGCTTGATCTAAAAGTTTTTCAGAATCACCAGCAATAGGTGTCTGTCCGTTGTACTCCAAAAGCTTCTCAATATCTGTTTTTTTCATTCCGTTTTTTAATACGTCACGGAATTTGAATAAATTATCATTCTGCTCCTTAATCCTTTTCATTTTATCATTTTCTTCGGCCTCATCTTTTGGCTCCAGCTTCGGTTTCTTGGCGTCTGGTATATCATCAGAATTTATTAAACTGCAATCAAAACATTTAGCAATTTTTAATTTATTGTTATTCATTATAGCAAGTGAATAATGAATACAGAAAACTAAGGAGCTAGTTCGCATTGGAACTAACAAATACTGCTAAATAATTTAATTAAGTTGAATAACATGAATGAATGGCAATGAAAAATACTCACGGCAACAATTTTAAAACTTCTGCTTTGTCGTCAGCTTTTAAACCTTTATATCCAGGAAGAGTTTCACCTGTATCAAGCCAACCAAGATCCGATCGCAATTTAGAAAAGCACTCCAAATGATGCCAGACTTTTTGACCACCGTATTTCATTCCAACTTCAGTATCGTACAGTGTTTTGCATACCCGAACTTCATCTTTGTTTATTTTTAGTTCGCATCCACGGCATGCTGCCCGTCCCGATTTAGAGTACTCAATCCCGAAATCTTTAATTGCTTGCTGTTCGGACTTTGAACGCTTACCCGCTTTGCCAGCAACGGCTACTTGTGCATTACCTAATAACAACCATTTTTGTTAAGCTTTTCATTCTCTATATATATTATACATACCAATATGTTTTGTCAGCTCAGTTTGGTCATCAAATCTCAAATTTTCAAAGTTCTTAATATCCCCCACAGTGGCTGGCCGCTGTTTCTTCAAAAAACAGTCTTTATGAAACCAGTTCGGAACTTTTCCATCATGAAAGGGAGACTAATAAATATAAGTAATAAAAAGTTTTGTGTAATAATGTCAATTTGAAAATAATATTGTGTTCATTAAATATATGTCATTTGAGCTGAAGCCTTAGGTCTCAAAACTAGCCAGAGATCACAATTACAATTCTTTGCTTAACTAAATAATAATAATACTAAAGAAAATAAGAGGTTGCCTTTGATAAAGAAAATATGCTACCAAAATTTCAACAAGTTGGAGGTGGAAGAATAATTAAATATTCAATGACATTCGGTGGTCCTGGTAAATCGGCATATATTGAATCCATAATATATACATGTCTATTGGCTTCCAAGTGCCCTACTGTCGGTCGGTTTTTACTCTTGGCCGGATAAAGAGCCAAATACAGCTCAAATGTATGAATATATACAAAGTTTATATAATATTCATAATAGTATATATTTGTGGGTCTTAAATATGGAACTCAAGTAATGGAAAGTAAGCCACACAGCCTGAAAATAAGCTTAAGAGCGACTGCAGCAGCAGGAATGGCATCCGCTACTTAAATAAAGAAACAGCACAAGCATTCACGATTCTGGCACATAAATAATCTATTTGTCTGTACTCGATGTACACAATATATCAAACATAAAGAAAACCATCAATCATAGATGTAGATATGCACGATGTACTTACTTGGACCATGGTAGCAATGCGTAAAGAATCTTTTGGAATTGGAGTTTTACAGCCTTTACAAGAAGCACGGCCACTTTTTGCATACTCTGCCGTGTAGGGCAATTCAATATCCATTTTTGATGCTTTTGGTTTTGCTTTGCAGTATATAGTAAATTATTTCACCACAAGCGAATTTTGCCGCTAAACAAAATTATGTGAGTTTAAAAGTGATATCACCGTACGTCGACGATTTATCGATTACTTAAAGCGTCGTTCTGGAACGGTGAAATAAAACACGAAACGAAATTTCTGTCACCTGAGCTGATTGAGAGAGTAAACATCAAAGGTGCCACAGAAAACGTTTCGGATTTGATTGGGAATGATTTATCAATTTACAAACCATTCAAAAATGTTCTGCAAATGGTATGCAATTAAAAATAATATAGCGTTATGCTTGTTCTGAATTATATCTTGATTTTTGGTCACTGGCACAACGACAGCTAAACTATTGATCTGTCTTTAATAAAAAACATTCCAATGTATTTTCCCGCCAAGCCAAGCACACTTTGTAATTGTACTTGCAGTCTAAATTGTCCTCTCATACAGAAATTAAAAAATTATGCTTATAACTATGCTGTTTCCACTTCGACTTCAATAGTACAAATTTTTTTAACAGTTTTGCTGACATGAATCAAATAATTTACGGTCTTTGCTAGTGATGCAGAAGCGATGCGCAATTATGGGAACGCAAACCGTTACGATAAATCATCAAACAAAATGTTTCATGGCGACACTAGATTATTTAGTTAATAGAGTATTTTTTTATATACAATTTAAATTTAAGACTATCTAGTTTAGTAAAATGGGGTATACATGTAGTCAATTTGCCAGCTCATTAGCAGGCGAAAAACTCCATATTATGTTGATTAACTCTGTTTTTGTCACTTGTTCTGGTATGCAGTTCCTAAACAGAATTTTAATTCCATTGTTTTAGTATCATCTTCATTTTGGCTTCATCGAGCGCGAGCTCGTAATTTTTAAATAAGCATTTTTAATGTACAAGACCACTACAATTAGCGACAACATTAATTATAATGTTAATATGGTAATAATAATAACAATATTATTGTGTTTAAATTATGAATTATAAACATAAAACTGTGAATTCCTGAATAACTAATTGTAGGCGCATTCAAAAAATAACAAAAACCAAATGCAATCGATTATGAAAGATGAAATCGACTTAGATGCAATGCCGTGATGGTGCTCTTGCAGCACCACAAGGGCTCGAGCATCTCCAGTCAGATTCTGATGCAGATGTCGAGTCAGTTGACATGGAAGACATGGGCACAGTGGTGCCTAGTTCGCCAATTTATCCGTCGATTGGGTCTATTCGTAAGGAAGCGATTGTTCTCAATGAAACGCACCGTCTGTTCACCCTCCCGACTGCTGGATGCACTAAATGCTGTCGCGCTGCCCGACAGTTTATGGTCAAATGCAGTGGTGGTGGTACATACAGAGTAATGCCAAATGGTATTGACGCTTACAGGGCAATCCAGATGTTGTTTATTGATAAGCGAATCCCGTTTCATTCGTATCAATTAAATGAGGATAGAGGTTTCTGCGTGGTGATCAGGTGACCGCATCCATCCGTGCAGAAAACTGATCGCCGCAGAGAATGGTCAGAATCGCGCAGTGAGTGGTGTCCAAAACATTGTAAGTGGTGTCAGTAAGAAGGATCTGAATCTCTGTTATTCATAGTTGGGGCTGGCTGCCAACAATAGAGATTTACAGTCTGCGCTCCATTTCTCAGGTGCACATATCAGTTAAATGTCCTGAGCGCCATATGGACATCCCCCAGTGCCATCGTTACCAGGAATTTGGCCATACAATGAAGTATTGCCAAAAACAGGTTCGCAAAGTAAAGTGTGGCTCAGCTCATGCAAATCAAAAAACCGTTAGATGCAGACCCGAAATGTGCTAACTGCGGAGGAAACCATCCAGTTAGCTTTAAATTATGCCCAGCATCAGTGCGTTGCCAAGGATCGTGTGTTGAGACAATTAAGTTTGCATTATATGTCTTAAGAAAAGTGTTGTGTAATAATGTCAATAAAGAAAATATGATACCAAAATTTCAACAAGTTGGAGGTGGAAGAATAATTAGATATACAATGACATTCAGTGTTCCTGGTAAATCGGCATATATTGAATCCATAACATGTATATGTCTATTGGCTTCCAAGTGCCGTACTGTTGGGGGCAGAGGTCGGTTTTTAGTCTTGGCCGGATAAAGAGCCAAATACAGCTCAAATGTATGAATATATACAAACTTTATATAATATTCATAATAGTATATATTTGTGGGTCTTAAATATAGAACTCAAGTAATGGAAAGTAAGCCACACAGCCTGAAAATAGGCTTAAGAGCGACTGCAGCAGCAGGAATGGCATCCGCTACTTAAATAAAGAAACAGCACAAGCATTCACGATTCTGGCACATAAATAATCTATTTGTCTGTACTCGATGTACACAATATATCAAACATAAAGAAAACCATCAATCATAGATGTAGATATGCACGATGTACTTACTTGGACCATGGTAGCAATGCGTAAAGAATCTTTTGGAATTGGAGTTTTACAGCCTTTACAAGAAGCACGGCCACTTTTTGCATACTCTGCCGTGTAGGGCAATTCAATATCCATTTTTGATGCTTTTGGTTTTGCTTTGCAGTATATAGTAAATTATTTCACCACAAGCGAATTTTGCCGCTAAACAAAATTGTGTGAGTTTAAAAGTGATATCACCGTACGTCGACGATTTATCGATTACTTATAGCGTCGTTCTGGAACGGTGAAATAAAACACGAAACGAAATTTCTGTCAGCTGAGCTGATTGAGAGAGTAAACATCAAAGGTGCCACAGAAAACGTTTCGGATTTGATTGGGAATGATTTATCAATTTACAAACCATTCAAAAATGTTCTGCAAATGGTATGCAATTAAAAATAATATAGCGTTATGCTTGTTCTGAATTATATCTTGATTGTTGGTCACTGGCACAACGACAGCTAAACTATTGATCTGTCTTTAATAAAAAACATTCCAATGTATTTTCCCGCCAAGCCAAGCACACTTTGTAATTGTACTTGCAGTCTAAATTGTCCTCTCATACAGAAATTAAAAAATTATGCTTATAACTATGCTGTTTCCACTTCGACTTCAATAGTACAAATTTTTTTTAACAGTTTTGCTGACATGAATCAAATAATTTACGGTCATTTGCTAGTGATGCAGAAGCGATGCGCAATTATGGGAACGCAAACCGTTACGATAAATCATCAAACAAAATGTTTCATGGCGACACTAGATTATTTAGTTAATAGAGTATTTTTTTATATACAATTTAAATTTAAGACTATCTAGTTTAGTAAAATGGGGTATACATGTAGTCAATTTGCCAGCTCACTAGCAGGCGAAAAACTCCATATTATGTTGATTAACTCTGTTTTTGTCACTTGTTCTGGTATGCAGTTCCTAAACAGAATTTTAATTCCATTGTTTTAGTATCATCTTCATTTTGGCTTCATCGAGCGCGAGCTCGTAATTTTTAAATAAGCATTTTTAATGTACAAGACCACTACAATTAGCGACAACATTAATTATAATGTTAATATGGTAATAATAATAACAATATTATTGTGTTTAAATTATGAAATTTTTTCTTAGCTGGTGGCCCGTAAATAGCCCATTAATAAGCCTTACATGGTGCGAAGGGCTAACTGCCAACCACCAGTACCCTGGCACGTAAATTTTGGTATACTGAGCGGTGGAATTCTAAAATGGCAAAACGCCAACACAGTGCCCAATCCACCAGCAGAATGGCTGAATAAAGTGGAATCGAATGAATGGAGTGGAAAAAAGCCAAAAATGTATGAGGCCTGAAGAGATCACATTAATGAAAGCAAAGAAAATTAAATAAACGGACAATGGCTGGCTCTATTCAAAAATCACTCTCATACAAAAAGCTGAGAAGCCACCATGCCCACAGGAAAGGCAGATCACGTCACAAAAGTTTTACACTCTAATAGCTTTCCTAGACATCGAGAATGCCTTTAACATTGTTATTCCGGATGAAAGTACCCTCAAAATCTATTTGATAAATAAATATACTGCCATGCTGGGCGAACAATTGCCAGCTAAGCGTAAACTCCAAATAGAACTAGCTCTCTTCTCAGGGAAGTATGAAATTAGCACTCAAGTTAGTTAACAACTCTAACCTCTCCTTCAGTAACGGTGCCAACTTCCTGCTACTGATTAAGAAACAAACAGTCGCTTTCTATACTTGTAGGTAATCCATTGGACTTAAGTGGGATGCGTTCCCTAACATTGTCCGATGGGTGCACATCTCAATCATTCGACCCATCCTCTTATATGGGGATATAGTGTCGCCTTGTCAGAAAGACAAACCACTCAGAAACAATTTAACAAGGTTCAGCGTATGGCTAAACTATACATCTCAGGGTTCTTCGCACTACACCAAATGAGATATTCGATGCCATCTTAGACATCCCATGTTTGGATTCAGAAGGCGTTGAACAGGCAACACTCGGCCGTAAGACGTAGAGAATCCGCAGAACATAGGCCATGCCTCTATTCTATTGGGAAACGCAACGATGCCCACAAAATCCGACTACTGTGTACTATTAGCACAACTCAATATACATACATAGAGTGGAATGGAAAACCCGGACCACAGGCAACCGTAGCTTTCTGTATTCTGTATGCAGCGGTCTCAAACATAGGCACTTGAGGCTGGATTGTATAGAGTCACGCTATTCTCCTACCTCGGATAAGGAAAAGATGCGCCAAACTAGGAAATCACTTCTTATCAAGTCTAGTCTAATTAGAGAACATGGGACCAGTCAGAGTCACGAAATTCATAAATAAACTGCCGGGCATACCCCTGATTCATGCTCACACGATAAAATAAGGAAGTGAGATCCACAGGGTAACACAACGGGCCAATGATGGCCGAAGTGTGTCGGCAACCGTTAAACCTAACCTAACCTGCTGAAACTTGGTTAATGCCCGATATTTGTGATCATTCATTATTTTCTATTAGATAGACCCCTTATAGGTGTGATCACGTATCACGCTTGGGTGGTGGTTGTCTCGTTGCTGTTGATTCTAAACTTGCTTCATATAATTTCTTACCTCCTTCTATACTGTAATACATTCGAAATTAAATGGTCCGCTCCACGAAATGGATTGGTGACACTCAGTTCAAATGAATTTATTGGTAGGCTTCATGAACTGTCACTGTCTGTAGTTAACCCTATTTGAAACTGTGTATCAGATCCTACTGGTCTTATTATCTCTAGCTGTGATCCACTTCTATATCCTGAAGATTCCTATCATCCAACGCTCGCTTCGATTATAGAGATGCCAACTTATGTACGTATTTTAGCTTAGAATTCAACATGTAAGACATTGCTTCCGTAAAGCAAATTTTTTAAAATCCTAATCAATTTATATTTGAAACTGATTTCAACTGATTTGCGATTTCAATATTTTATGTTCCCATTTGGATGCTTGTGTTCCCCATATGAATCATGTGAAGGGTAATATTTAAATTTAAAAATGTGAAGTCCAGGTATTATAAGAAGTTTAAGAGTTTAATATGAAACGTAAATCGTCTTCATTACCACACTCCGTTTTTTATGAACATACAAAACCAAAAGCTGCAGCCTATCTGTTTGTTAAGTATTACTAGTAACTCTTAACCCAATGTACCCTATCCTTATCTTCTTCAAAGATCCAATTGAATTTTTGCTCTTGTGATCAATGAAAAATCACTTCATGTCGACCTTCACTCAATCAAGCCTGTGTATTCGCAAGGTCCAAACGAAGTTCCGGGATCTGTACTGAAGTACTGTTTAAATTATTTACGTTTTCTTGTAATACTTGTTCTTTTCCTGCTATCTGGAAGGATTCCTTTATTATGTATTACGTTATGTAACATGAAGTTGATTCACATTTGTTTATAGATTATTGTTTGTTTTTGGAGTTTGTTATTGTTTTATGTACAAATGTATGTACTTGTAATGTATGTATTTTTGACTTAAATGAAATACAAAGATAAAAAGCATGTATGTATGTAACAAATTTGAAACCGATCCCATTGAATTTGTATGAATTTGTATTAGAATAATTGATTCCTTACAGGGCTTTTCGATTTACGGCCAATGTTCGTTTTTGTTCCAACTAACCTTAGTTGACGTTATATGAATAAGATAAATAAATAAAAAAAAAGCTGAATTGACAGCACTGCTGCCAGCAAGCGAATACGATACTCAAAATTGGTGTATCGATGACTAGATATATATTTCCAAAATTGTATATCGATACAATTATTGATAGTATCAATGCAAAAAACTACTGAACTTAGGTAGGAAGAAGTAAATCCAACACCCTGAGTATTAATATATATTAATATCTGGCAGTAAAATGACCGAAATTTCGGAACCACTGACCTTGGCTAGAGGTAAGGCACACATGTTTATTTGAGGTGTGTCTTTAGTCTAATAATAAAACAAATTTTTACAGATGTTAAGAGATCAATCGAGCTATTGGAAAAGCTTCAATCTAGCGGAGATTTTCCAACTACCAAATTGGCAGCATTGCAAAAGGTGTTAAGCTCTGACTTTCTGAATTCTGTACGTGAAGTCTATGAACATGTTTTCGAAACAGTTGACATTCAAGGCTCACACGATGTTCGTGCCTCAGCAACCGCCAAAGCTACCGTGGCTGCTTTTGCTGCCAGTGAAGGACATGCCCACCCACGGGTTGTAGAGTTGCCAAAAACAGAGGAAGGTAAGCAATTAGTGTATTAACCGAGGAACCAGGATTTGGATGCTATGCCTACAAATATTTGTGTAACCCGAAAAGGGAATGTTCGTACATTATGTACATATGTACAAATATGGAAATGTATACGCATCTTCACGCATTTTTATGCACATAAATAATAGCTGCACCTGCTGATTGTGATCAATATTTTGGGCCATAATTCGGGTGTTCCTTAATAAGTCAATGTGAAATATGGACTCTGGAAGACTACATTTTATTGCTATGGGAAATCGGAATGCAATATTCTCGATAGAAAAGCAGTTATAGATTAAATGAAATAAACTTGATCTGCGACAATTTGTATTTCAAATTTAAAGTATCTAATCCTTATAGCCTCTGAGATCAGAGTGTTCATAAAGATTAACAGATGATTAGATGGTCATGCGTAGATCAACTGTCCTGATCAAGAATTTATATATTTTATGTGGTCAGAGATGCTTTCTTCTGCCTCTCATATATTTTGGCACAAATCTAAAAAAGGATATTATTAAGGTTATATAACATTAAATGAAAATCTCAATTGGACGCACATTAATATTATTTTTCTATTACATTTGTCTTCTTTCTTTCTATGTGCAGGACTGGGTTTCAATGTTATGGGTGGCAAAGAGCAGAATTCTCCAATTTATATATCTCGAATAATACCCGGTGGAGTTGCAGATAGACATGGAGGACTTAAAAGAGGAGATCAATTACTTTCAGTTAACGGTGTGGTAAGTACATATCTTACATAAATTAAAAGACTTCCGAAACAGGGCTATAAAGTCATTGTTCAAATCGAGTCGCATATAAGGACCTTAGCACGAAAATTGCTACACTAGTCAACGATTTATAAGCAAAACTCTTTTCAATATATTTTTATTTAAACTACAACAACTGTAGAGAGTGCTTAGATTGTTTATTGTTGTGTTTATTATTTATTTCGCTAACTTGAACGAGATTTAACTACTACTATATTTTAGTAAAGATATTTGAATCATTTTACAGTCGGATTTTTTCGACTAGTCCAGTAATTTTTGTTGCTTATTGTGTATTTGTTTACTATTTCATTGCAGTCTGTTGAAGGTGAAAACCATGAGAGAGCAGTTGAACTATTGAAGCAAGCGGTTGGCTCAGTAAAGCTTGTCGTACGTTACACCCCCAAAGTTCTTGAGGAAATGGAAATGCGGTTCGACAAACAACGTAATACACGTCGTCGCCAATAAAACAAATTAATATATATACATCAATTTATCAGACAAGTTTCATTACAAGTTTTGTGAATCTCATACAAACTAAAGTCGCTCTGTTTTGCTGTAATTACGAGGGCTGCTGCTTAATTATTACTAATTGACCCAAATGAGGCTCATTTAAGGGTAGAATAAAATCGTCGCGATGCATTAAACGCTATTTATAAAAATGAAAAGATGTGGGAAATCTTAAATACAGGTCAATGACTAAACTTATATATCATCTGCCAAAATTTTAAACTAGTGGAAAGAAGACAACAAATAAGCAATGAATGTTTTGGTTGTTATATTCATTTTCCGTTTAGGTTTGGAAAAAGTGCGTATGAATAAATTTATAAGATGGCTTTTATTTTTGACAAATATATAGTCACTTGTCCGCGCGTACCTGCATTCGACCAAACCAAACCGCTATAGGTGTCCAGTTTTTTAAGTAGATTGTTGTTTTAGTTGCATTTTTGCGGGTAGCCGCTTGAGTTGACATATCTGCATGCAAGCCAGTGAGCTCTTTCGTAGAGCACCCGCGCATATTTAGGTTTCATGTGTGTGAAATTGTATTGAATTTGAACAATTTAGAAAGTCAAATCGTAAAATACAATCATTTGAAATGCATTAAAGTGTTTATTAAAGACAGCAGCAACCTTCGTAATTTTGTGTTTCTTGCTTTTTTACATAACCTGTTGGTAACGATTATTTCCTTTCAAGACCTTTCAACTGAAAATGCACCAAAACCATTATATAGTATTTAATAAACCATTATTGTACCATAATTTTGTTTTAATTACGCCTAGTAAAAATATATTCAGCATTATTTACATTGTAATTGATTAATTAAACAGAAATCGGAATAATTAGATAAGCATGCAACTCAAAGATGCATCAAATGGAATAAATATATAATACAAAGTAAAGCTATTCTTATTGGAACTATGGTAGTTGAATATCCCAGATCAGCTAATCACAAGAAGGAGTCTAAGAGTACAAATCGAAATGAAGCTTGTTTTGAGGCAGGTGCCATTATATCTTACAACATATGGCCCAAATGGATGAAAGACAATATGAGAGGACAACAAAACTAAAGCCAGCTCAGCACCGATATCGCCCTGACAAAAAGTTGGTGGTCCAAAGAACATTTCATTACCTTAAGCAATTAATTACTGCCAATCTCCTCCCAATACTGGTAAACAACAATTTACCAGGCACGCTTACTCAGACCCACACAAATCTTAAAAACCAGGATCTCACATAGCCGCAGGTCTAGTCTAAAATATTGAAAAGTAGATTACTGGTGAACCCATCGAAAAACTAAATAATTTTGTCGTCTACGTCCAGAGCCGCCTCTACAAAAAACCAATAATTATATTGTTATAGAACTAGAGTCCCCTAATTTCAATGGTAAATTAATAGTATCCAAGTTTTGCCGAATAAGGTAACCCAAACATCTCTTGCCAAAAGTGGGGGACCAAAATCGCTCAATTTAGTAATTATTATGTTATTTGCAAAATCTATCCGTTTAAGAAATATATTCACATATATATAACCTTGAGAGACTCCAACTGACGCCTAAGACGAACGAATTGTGAGTAACCAACACCTGATAACTGTTATATACAGCCAAAGTTCTATGCTGGGGCTTACTTGAACCCAATGGCATTCCTGCAAGCAACTATTGCCTTTTTCTTTCATTTTTTCTCGTATACCGCACGCAGATCAAAACTATTTCATTTGATGCATACTAATTTGTGATACCAATAAAAGTTATGGTCTGTGTACATAATATTTCCCGACATATTAGGAAACAACCGAGTTAAAGCACAAAAAGAATTCTCATATTGATATTGACCTTCCTGCGAGCAACTGTTGCCTTTTTTCCTAGCATTTTAGTTATTTGTCATCATGTCACACAGATTTTTAAGGAACTTCACCTTAAATGCGCTTCCTGAGGCGTGACCCTGCTGACGTCCCTGGACCTTGCATGTGAGCAATTGATTCATCAATACCACTCAATCAATCGGGCGTCAACTTACTGGTCTGTAAGGACTCCAGTTATCGCTTCTGGCGTAACGTGGCTGAAAGTAATATGGGTAATATGGAGTTCTGTATTTTGTTGGTAACAGAGTGCACGGCAGTATTTTTCGATCTCCCTTTGTGTTTGCAGAGATGATATGTGAGATTACAGAAATGTTCGACAGAGCTTTTTCTTGAAGATTTTCCAGTTTATTCGGTTTTGATTCAAGAACTTGACTAGTCTTGTAGAGATTTGTGAAACTTCTAATTTGATATATCTATTATCAAAAAAAGAGTGGTCGTCAGACGCTTTCCAGCTACTTACCTGTTTGCTGGATGATGTTTAATTAGGTAAAATCCTTGCTTCTCCAAACGCCGAAGTTCAGTTCAAATCCACTCCTTTTACTTTTTTTAAGTCGCTATTCGCGGTATGCAGGTAGCCCCTGTTAATGTCGTATCCGCGTCAGGTATCCGCCAGGTATTTTAGATACGGGTCGCTAACACCTTAAAGTAGCCTATCACCTCAGACCAATTCAATGTCTGTTTGTTTTGTCAAAATGCATACTATATTCAAATCTAAGTTTTCCTCTCACGCAACAATTTAATCATGTTTACTTTAAAACCTACCTCAACTCTGCCTACATATTTTGAATGTGTGTAAAAATGTGAGCATGATTTATGATTTAGGGACATCCCCTGTAGACACCGGAATGATGCGAATTATTTGGCACGTTTCAAAATGACGCTCTGCGTAAATCCCACTTTTGTGCTTCAAGGCTGTTCTGCTACCAAAAATAGCTTGCACAAACAGGACAGTTGCAAAAGAAACGAACTGATAAAGACAGATATCGAAAATCTTTAAATTAATAGGAAACAGGATCTCGGATTTACAATACAATACCTAATTTAAGATGATTTAAAAAAACTTTAAGATATATAATTTATTTAAATAATCATTCTGTTAATTTCAGTACACAAATGCAGTATTATTTATTTAAATAATCAATTCTTTTAATTTTGTATTATTGTAGTATTATTTAAATAAAAGATGGGTTGACTACCTGTCAGATTGTCTTTGCTAATTTTTCCAGTTAACTCAAATGAAAAGTGGACAGTTCTAGCCGGAAAAAGGCTAAAATGATAGGTAGTCTGATATTGAAATTCCTTAACACCAATGTTTAATTAGTCATGAGAAATCTTGGACTATCGATATTTTAAGATTCACAAAGTGAAGCCTATCGAACATACAACCTTGTTATTGTGAATACAAACATCTGTGTGTGAGCACAATAGCAAATACAATATTTTTGTGTCCCATTTAAGAAATTGTTTATGTGCTAGAAAGTAAGAGTAATTATTTATAAATATAAATATATGTGATTTATTTACGAGCTTGGATACACTTATACGTAACTGATATGTTTTGTATCCCACTACAACAAAGATATAGGCATACCTACGGTCGACATGGGAAGTATTGAGAAGGCCTGTATTTCCGGATTTCTTTGCCGTCTTTGCTCAGAAATGCACAGGACAGTTATACACATTTATGGAGACCATGGTCAGCGCTTATGCCTTGTCGAAAAAATTAACGGCTATTTGCCAATTACTGTAAGTAATACCATAAAGATTTCGATGTTCCAAAATGCATTCAAATGTTTTATAGATTTCACCAACCGATCCTTTACCCAAGACCATATGCAAAACATGCCTATTTCGGGTCGAACAGCACTATACCCTGCTAATGAGACTAACTCGTATGAGAGAGGAACGCAAGCTTAAATTGCTGGGTTATAAATCACAAAGAGATACGGTAACTTAAAAATACTTGCATCCAGTTACGAGTTTGTTTTCTGAACTTATTAATTTTTTAAGGATAATTTCTCGATATCCAGTGTGGAATGTTCCGATGATGAAGAAACAACATCTACAAGAAATAAAAGTACACCTGGCTCAGCTACATCATCAAGCTCCAAGTCTCCAAGTCCAACTTCAATTAGAAATATCAGAAACATTAATAATTTAGACACCGCAGGGACAAGCAGTGTCACTGGTATACCTAGTACTACAGAAAATGACGCGCAGGAACTTTATCCAACTACTTAGAAGACCCTATATTATTTATCTTTGTTTAACTTAACCAAACACCACTTTAATATGTACGTATTACTGATAAATTAATATATATATATATACACATACATATATATATATATATATATATATATATATTTATTTATTTAACATCTGTGTTGTATAAGCATTGTTTTTTTTGCTTTCTTTGCAATCTTGAAATGACATTCTTCAATAGACTCCTAAAATTTGGAGGACATTTAGTCAATAACGGACTGCTGTATCAAATATGTATGTATTTTGCTATCATTGAAATGTGAAAAAAAAATATTAGTTACACAAACCAAAATGTTTTACTGCGCACAATTGCGATCCAAGTGTGTTCGAAGGCTAAGTGGAATATACTCGTCCATTTCTATTTCAAACAATTCAAGGCTCCCCGCTGATTTTCATATTTCATTTGGTTAATGGTTAGGTTTATAATAAGTAAAGGAGATACCTTTACCTAGCCCAGCTTTATTCGAGGAATAGCAGCTGCAACACAGGAATAATTGTGCTTTTTATTACCCAAATCTGGAAATACAAAATTATTTTCACCTCACGCAATAATATAAAGCCTTTAGCCACTCAGGTGCAATCATAACATGCTTGAAATGCCATTCTGAAAACGGGATACCACCCATATTCAAGAAAATCAAGAAAATCTGAAATCGATGCCAGAAAAATTGAATGCATTAAAACAAATGAATAATCGCTATTGCGATCGAAATAGGAAGTTAGCTTTTTTATTTTCAAACAAAGTAAAGAAATGTTCTTCAACACAAATTCATGGAAACATCGTTGTAAGTAGCCAAACTTATATGGCATGTGTTCAAATATACACTTTATTATTATAAAAAGGGTGTCTAGCCGAAACGAATATAGCTACCGATTTCGATTCTAGCCAATAAGGTGGAATACTCTGATACCATTTCCCGCTTCAGTTATGTTACGCATATACACATCAAGTTTGAGACGTCGTGGCTCATCCCGTAGTTTATTATCATCCAGTGATTTGGGTTACTGCACTACGGTTTTTCTTTTGTCCCCCAACTTTGCCGTCGGTACATTCCTTGCATCAGTTCAAGCCGTATATCGTATAACCATCGGAATGTTTGTAGTGTCCTAACCCACTTAACTCCAATAATTCCCTGCAGTTGTATTATTTCCAGTCTGACGCCATAATTAACATTATCCCACCATTGATTCAAACGCGATCGTCTAATAAAATACATTCCTGCTTTCGAGATATGTAATTAACAAACATTTTAAGTACTTCTCTTTGGGTGGGGATAAATTCAAAGCTGGGATCCCTGATTTAATGTGCGCGAAGTGAGCATTGCAGCGCGAGAAGCAGTGGAAATTCGAACTAAGCGAGATGCGATGGGATGACGGAGCAAAAGCTTTGAGCGAAGCATATTTAGCAAGCAAGTTAAATGTGCTTTTCGATTCTGAGTGGGAAATGGCATTTATTTGGGAAGCCTATTGAAACAGATCCCGATTTCGTTGAAAAGGTTTTTTGACTTATGTTTGCATTTTGCAAAACACAATCATTGATTCAAGATTAAAGCAAAAATTAAAACTATAACCAAGCTGAGCCGGTTAATTTCATTAATTTGCAAGCAGAAATGCATTGAAAGATTTTATAAGTACACACAAATAACTCTAATTTGACACTATTACAATATTTAGGCACAAATTAATATATTTATAAACACAAATTTGGCGTTTCCAATTTTTCTCAACCACAATTCGGTTGGGGACAATTAATATTCAACGGTAATTAAAGGTCAGAATACAGCAAAGAAACGGAGCCTTAAGCGCATTGTTATTTAAACTTTCTACAATACGGGGTACAAGGTACATATTTCCGGCAACAAAGCTGGCAGAGTAAGTTCAGCAACCCCCTTAACATTCCCTTATGTGTGCTCTACTTGCAAAAATAAGAGATTGAGCGAAACGGAAAAATATTTTGTCTGACAAGACGGCAAATCGGAACTGCGACTATATAGAACTGCTTTGGACGCTTTAGGTAAAACACATAATGAGATGGTTGGCTATGGTCTAAAATGGTAGGTTAGGTTAGGTTTAGACCAGTGTTGGCCCGTTGTGGTGCCGTCCAAGGGTATGTGTATTGAAATAATGAAAACTATTAATTTATTGTTCTTATGTATTCATATATTTTAAAACTTAGTATTAATATATTATAATTTAATACACAAATAAGAAATTAATCTTAATAGTTAACAACTGCTCAGCCATTGAGCAAGTAAATACAATTGTGGCCACTTAATAGAACAGGTACAAGAAAATTATCTGTATTCAAAATCTTGTACGGTACGCGGATAAATATGTGAGTAACCAAGAAGACTGCCAAAGAAAATTATCTACAGCTGTTTGTACATTTTTCCACATTTGCCACGCATTGAAGGTCTATATATTATTGATCACAATCATTAGATCTAAGCTTAATAGCAATCTGGATGAAACTTATATGCGTCTTTTGCTGAAGGCTCGCTTTTAGACTTTAAATTGATATGTACACATTCGAGATTTTTACTCAGTCGTCGTTGTATTTTACAAGTTTATATAAGATATTTTTATCAAATTTTCCTAAAATATTAAATCCGTCTTTTAGGCTGGCCGTGGATTTGCAAATATATATATTTTTTAATAAATAATGAAATTTATACCGATTCTTTTTTGTTGAAACGAAACTTTTAATTATTTACAAAAAAATTGTATAGTGAAATCGGCTTGGTTATAAATACCGTGTTCCCTTACATGAATTGACCAAAACTTATAGTTCTTAATGTTTGCTATCGAAGAGACTGTTTGCCACTAAAAGAATATCACTTGAGATTTTCCCACAACTAGATTCATTAATATGTTGCGCCTTTAATGCTGAGCGCAGCGGCAACAAAAAATCGGCGTATGCATTAGAGGTAAATTGATAACTTTCAATTGCACCATAAATTGTTTTAAATAATGGTTGCTTATTTGAATGAAAATAACCTCTATTGCCATGAATTAACTTTACTCCAGATCGAGAAGTATTGCATATACTCATATACATGCAGTGATCTGGGCGATAGTTATATTCGCATGGCATTATATGGAGTTTGTCGGGATGATAATAAAACAGAATATTTATAATATCTTGATCGCCCCAGGTAATACGTAGCTTAAACTCCTTATAAATAGGGAATACATGATGTTCCCAATTGAATTTTCTCATGCGTGTAAGATTCATCAGCATGACTCCAGAGTTTACTCCAAGTCGGCCATAGAAGGGATGACGGGCAAAGCGGTTGTACCATCCAATATTTTCATTTTCGTGCTCTGGCGTTAGAGCAGCAATTTGACTCTCGTTAAATTTTCCAAAGAACTGCCATATGTCGGAAATCGGTGATAAAAATAAAATATCCGTATCAACGTACAGCAGCGAGTCGACATCCGTCAATAGAGACTTCAAATAAAACGCAAATGTTATATATTATTTTTTTCTGATTATAAATAAAATCTTAGCAATGAAACCTAGTATTGGGATAAGTGGAGTGACACTAATTTAAAATAAATTATTTAATTAATTATTGCACAAGCGCAGCTCAACTGCAATTAAATCTGAAATCCCTACTATAACCATATTATGAGGTCCTCATGTAGATATTTTAATTATAATGCTTTTTTGATAATTCTGAATTTTTTTCTTTAGCTATGAAAAATCCAAAAGAATTTTACTTTAAACAGTTAGACGTTATTTTATTAAAAATATAAAAACTATTTGTATAAATACTATTTGAAATTCAGTAAACTTTAGGTTTTTCAGTGGTTAATAGATTTGCTTTTGGATGTATAAACTACAGTTATAAAAAAAAAGTTTTGCATTGGAAATACAATATTCTTTGCTAAGCCAACATTAATTGACAGTGTACAACTTCTACGTACCGGCAAAAATAGGCGTTGTGCTGCACATGGTTTGAAAAGGTTTTTCCACTCCATCTCGCTTTTGTTTGGAAATTTTAATGGCAAAAGCTCGAAGTCAAACAGTTGCGGGTATAGATCACGCCAGTCTGTCAGTTTCTCCCTTAATATACCAGTTAATGGATCCTCTGTAAATACTATGAACTTGAGGTATTCCTGATAATAATTAAAAAGGATAGCTGACTTTATCATAACTAGAGTCTCTTGAGCACGCTGGCCACAGGCGACTGCAACGATGTGTATGGTGTTTTTGTGATACCTATTCAAAGTATTTAAAATGAAGCAAATGAAAATATTAAACAATTTGAGTCAGTAAACAATATCAAAACATTTAACATCAAACTCTTAAAATCTCTAAATGCAATCAGAAAGCTACATATCTAACAGTTTTTATTTCGTTAAAATTTAAGTTTTTAGTCAAAAGACGAGTTTTTCTTAGAACAACTTTTATTATCTATAAAGATATCAAAACCGAAAAAATAATCGTAATCGGAAATATACCCATGCCATAGAATTTATTTATTAACTATTTTTTTTTTAAATATTAATTAATTAATTAATTTTTACTGTCAATATTTATTTTATTTATTGTCAACTAAGATCAGTCGACACAAAAAAATACAAAAGGTAAGAAATTTAATTTGAAACAAAATTAAAATTATAAGTAAATTTAAAAACAAGTCATATTTATATTAGTATTAGTAAGTATTAGTTAAGCCCCACCACTTGTTCCATGCAAAAAAGTTATTCACAAGTTTCGGTAAATACTAGAATACAAAATTCCAAAGAAAGACTGTCAACATATATATAGTTTAGAAAGTTTAGTCTTAAGACCTCTAATATTATGATATGCTAGTGAAATAGAGGATTTAAGTTTTTTGGCGCATTATTCGAAGAAGAAGCACCAGAAGGATTCAGAGGCAATGTAATAGGGGGCCGAATACGTTTTTTTTTTTTGTATACTCCTTTATTACCATTCTTTTTGGCCAGAAATTAGCACAGCAAATTGTGCGGCATACTTTAGCCGAAACACTTATTTCAAAAGAGAAAATTTCTCTTTCATAATTAAATTTAAATGTTTCAACCAATATCCCAGTAGATGTAATTTTGGCCTGTATGTAGGCATTAATGTCATCTACTGATATATCAGACGCAAGACGCGAAATAAAAATTTGCTTTCTAGGTGCAACCGCTATAAGAGGATTGGGAGCACTGCTGGAAAGAGGTGGCGGAGTCGAATTGGACGCTAGGGACTGTGACACAGTTGAGCCATCACTGTAGATTGCAAGTGGTGCAGGAGAAATAAACTCCATCAACTGCTGACCATTGTCCACAGTAGGTGTTATCGGTGTCGGGGGCAATGACAGAACCGGGGCCAATAAACTTGGTTCCCGAGGCAAGGCAAGCAAGGCCGATCGCTCATGCTGAAGAGACTCATTTGACTCTATTGAATTGACTCTCCAGTGCATCACTGAGCCTACTAAAAGCTATTCGGAGATCGCGGATGCCGCGTCTAATTTGCCTCATAAGCCCCTGAATAAAAACCGACTTAGTGCCCGACTTATTGCCGATTCTATCCTTTATCCGTTGCGTGAAACCAGCACATTTGACGTGCATTTGCAGCTTTAAAAAAAAAGCAAATACAAAACACAGCTGTTAACCGCGCACTGTATGTTTACAAAAATAAAAATTTTTGTGTTTTGCACAAACTTATTAACAGAAAACCCAAATTACCAAAGCAATCACAGAAAAGTTAAAGAGAACAAAAGCACAGATACATTTTATATTAATCAAATTAAATGCACGAGATAAAATTTAATAACAATCACGAACTGGACACAGCACAGCAAAAACACAATCGATCACAGCAAAGGCTAACTGGAGTCGATAAGGAAGTTATTGTATTGTGATTAAGACAAATTTTACAATCCAAAATTTTTGAAAACATACGATTGATTGATACGACCTCATGGTTACTTACATTTCGTTGTGTCCTGTGTTGGATTCGGATGATCCTATGTAGTCCCAATGAGGACGTTCATGTAATATGTAGAGAAGCGTAGCGAGAGCCGTGAAACTTAGGAAGCACATATAAAAGTGGCGCTGAAATATGGTAAAATATTAGTAACATTTTTAAATTTCATATTATTTCCGTGTACCATTTTGATCCCAAAATATTTATCTTTGTATTTATTTACAAGTCTGTAAATTTGGCACCGCCCAACATAAATCAATTGTCATTCGGCTACACATGGTCGCCGGTTATGATAAATAAACCCATTATGTACACACATAAATACATCATTTAAGTCAGTCTTGTAAATAAATACTAAATGAATAGTGATGTACAAAACTATCGAGTATCTAAAAATCAACTCTTTCTGCAGAGCGTAAGCCTATTATATGCTATTCACATGCATAGTTATTCTTTATATGAGTTGATGTAGGCTCTTTCCGTGATAAGCATTCGATATCGATGAATCCTGTTTCCGTGACATAAATTCAATTCGTTCCCAAAGCACGTTCCTATTCCAATTGATTGCACTCCGTATTTTCAACAATCTGTCCACAGCCAAAATAAAACCATGAAATATAAGAGACTAAAATGCGATGAAGAAATAGAATTGAAATTTTAATTAGACAAACAAAATCACTTCACTTCAAAATATCTTAAATGTACAGGATTCTTTTAATATAACGCAATACACTCTCATAAAAAAATTGATCGTTTCTGTTGTACGAAATTCTTTCAGAATTAGGCAATCGACTTCTAACCTATATAATTATTATGATTATTGAAAACCAGTTATGAAAGGTGTAATTAATGGTCACTATTATTCATTATTTCCTTGCGTTTGATATTTGCTGAAACATTGAGGTGGCGGAAAAACAAGGGACCCGAGCGAAGCCGGTAAATACCACATAGTATATGTCGGTGTATTTATTCAGTAAATTCGATTATTAACTATCGATATGTCAATTCAATGACACAACCATCACTTATTTAGTTTGTGATTCATAGTCTAGTATTAAATTACAACCATCTGGATTTTGCTAAAAATCAAGTGTTCTGCTTTTATTAATTTGTTTTTATCGAATATGTCATACCATCAAAGTGGAATGCCTGATCAATCGTTTCTTTGGGACGTATTTCAAAGGTATATGTGCTGATATACTGTACATACAAATATGTGTCCAAAGTGTCCTCTCTTGTAATCGGTGTAGTGATTGTTTTTTTTAGTTAATACGCAGGCTGTCATACATGCTCAGGGGTCGTTCCCTAAAATAAGTTATTTCTGTTTGAGCGACGGATGCGAGATGAAAGAAATAATGATGATTAAAATATAATTTAGGATAGAGAAACGATTTTATGAATCATTCAAATGGGATTTTTTTTAGACATATTGAGTTCGAAACAAGACGTGGAGAATTGAGCATAAAAACATATTTCACAATATAAAAAAAACTTTAGCCCTGTAGTAGGTTAGTGTTAATATTATAAACACTAGAGTTATGAGGTATATTAGCATTAAATGTAGGGGCGGACAGGCAATTTATAGGTATCGAGGAAATTATAGTATCACTAGCAATGGTATTAAATACGAAGTAGTAAACATTTGAGGCGCTTATCACGAAAGTTTACATATTTTCGGTGCATACCATTTCCTTTGGTTTTTAACAATCTTATCTGATATATTTGATTTATTATTCATTTGAGAAAACAAGCTTAATCAAGAAACCCTAATTTTTGTTATTTCAAATTTTCTGTTGCCTGGGTTCAATGTTCGACCGTTTTCTTTCAAGAGCTCGTTTCAGAATCGACAGAATCAGTTCAAGCGGCTACCTAGTCTTTTGAGTTACAACTTACATTATAGGCTGTATTGAGGCGATTATTATTATTCAGTTTAGTTAGTTCTTCCATCTTCACAACAACCATTGCTTGTGACACTTAAGTATTGGATTTATTTTCATTTGTCGCACTTGACTTTATTCAGGATTCTTTTGGCGAAAAAGACAGGGCACATTGATGTGTCTGGGGTATATCTCCAAAGATCGATAGATTCCTCCTTGTTAACCACCTTCCCCCTTCCAACAAATCTTCGTGGAATGCACGGCTTATGTTTAAGGTTAAATTACTAAATGATGAAATAGATTGCGCTGCGTTTTTGAGCAAAAAAAATTTGTCTATTCCCTGTACTTCATCACACTTTTTTTAAATGCTGTACTACTAACTATTCCTTGAACTAACCTTTTCGAGTAATCTGTAATGAAACAATGGACTTTATCATGTAATAACTTCAGAGTCCTCTATTTCTATCATTAGGAACTCAATTTTAAACGTCATGTCTCGTAAATAACGCATGCAGTTGTGGTTAGGCATCTACTAAGTCTTACTAACAATTATTCATATTTTTTTATTTAAATTTAAATATCATTTTTTATTTTTAATTTCATTTAATTTATTTTCTACTTCGGTGTAAACTGATAAGAGTCGACATGCACACATTAATACATTAATTATTCTCACATTAATAGCATACACACAACATATAAACATTTTAAAGAATAAGTACAAAGCGCAATAAATTTCTGCAATGTGATTGATGGTTATTTTATGGGTATCATTGTAGAGTTGATAAGGACAGAAGCGGTCATATATCTGCGGACGAACTCCAGGTGGCCCTTTCCAATGGCACGTGGTCTGCGTTCAACCCGGAAACCGTGCGACTTATGATCGGAATGTTTGATCGTGAGAACCGAGGAACTGTATCTTTTCAGGATTTTGGAGCTCTTTGGAAATATGTAACAGATTGGCAGAGCTGTTTTCGCTCATTTGATCGTGATAATTCTGGCAATATTGATAAGCAAGAACTTAAAACGGCTCTTACTTCCTTTGGATATCGGCTCTCTGACCATCTAGTGGAAGTTTTGCTCCGCAAATTTGATCGTTTTGGCCGAGGAACCATACTTTTTGATGATTTTATACAATGTTGTATTGTCCTCTATGTGAGTATTGATTGAATGTCACTTTATTATAATTAAAGCAAACATAAGTCTATTTCAGCAATGTTTACACTCGGCTACCGATTGTAGAAGAGTTTGCACAATATCTGTCATGCTGTCCGTCCGTCCATAAATGCAAATTTATCAAGTCTTCTAACTCCCCGATCTAAAGGTTGTAGTCCCCAAATTTGAAGGTTGCTTGGGACGACCATCAAAGATTGGCATATAATTTTTGCACCAGCAACCACGCTAGAGTCCCAAAATTTGGATGAACATATCTACCTCCACCCCACTTGCGCGTAAAACCCATTTATTTGGAACAATTTTAGAGATTATAGTTACCAGCCTCCCCGCTCACTTAAGCCACAAAGTTTAAGAATCATTTTGGAAATAAGATTTCTGTATCAGTGTAGTAATAATCATATGTTTTCAGATAAAACGCCATTAAAAGTAAAATTCTTTTTTCAATTGCAGACGTTAACTACAGCCTTCAGACAACATGATACGGACATGGATGGTGTCATCACCATCCACTACGAACAGTTTTTAAGCATGGTCTTCTCACTTAAAATTTAATATTATCCCATCTTAATTTACAACATTTTTCACAACATGGAACTTATGTATATATAAATGTAAATAGTAGTAAGTATTGCACAGCAATACTTCAGACTTACATTTAAAAGTAATGTTATTCCTTAAATTTATTTGGTAGAAATGTAAGACAAAAAATCATACACAATCATTTAAATTTTAAATTGATAATTTAATTGAAAAATATTTGATCCCTTACAGCATAAAATATTATTGCTGAGCCAATGAACATGTCTGTTGAGTAAGGCAATGCGATTTACACTTTAATAAATACAAATACAAAATAGCTATTTCTAAACTCAATGAAATTTTTAATTAACAGTGGCTCACAGTTCATTTCAACCAATGTCAATGAAAAAACGTAGTTGCCTGCCATAAGGTCTTTCGCATCTGAAATCCAACTAATTCCATGAGGTAAAACAAAAAATAAAATTTAAATGGAAATATTTTCTAAAATGAAGAAATGCATCTGATATGGAAATGTTCATTGGATAACTAGCTTAGTTGCTCAACGTTTTCATTTTTTACACCCTTGTACGTGATTTTTCGGATAAATATACTTATTTAAGTGTATTTTGCGCTTGCGGCACTCTACTGCGATTTGCCTCCGTCCAACTTTGACACGTAAACCCTTTGAATGATTGGTTTGCTCACAGTTGAACCTGTTCGTGTACATAATTCTTAGGATATTATTGATCCCTAGCTCGGATTACTCAAATAAATTACTGGAAATACCGTAACCCAGGTGTAATGAAAACATCTGACGACGTTGTGGTGCGGTATATCTAACCTGCTGCGCGACTTTATTAATAGGAGCGACCATGTTAACCTAGAATCACAAGTTGAGCTATTCGTTAAAATATTTAATGTTTGTTGTGCAGCCTAACGGTGGACAGATACATTATTACAGTACTCGTATTCGTTGGACCTTAAAAAGTCCTGCCGGTGAGAATTATCTTCTAACTTCTTTTTTAAAGTTGAGGATTGAGTGTTCACTGGATTTCTGAGGGCAACCTATCAAACTCGGTCAAATGTTTGTTATGTATCCAAATACGACGTTTCGTCGTGTTGACTGCACACTATAAGTGTATTACATGTGTTTTGGTCCTTCGAGCCGGATACAGATTTCAAAATGAATCGTTGAATCTGTGTTTATAGTTCTACACAAAAAGTAGTATTTATAATTCGAGCTCGAAACGTCGAATCTGAAAATATTTTGAACCTGCGAAAATGCGTGTTCTGTGTCTTTAAAAAAAAAAATGAAAATGATGTCAGACAAACAAATTGAGCTACTGAAGGTTCAAGTGAAACTCAAGGATGAGTTATTTAAACTGATCAATCAATATAAAACTATCTGGTTTCCCAACTACATCGAGACAGGAATATCCCAGCAAGAATCTCAAAAGGTGGATATACTTCAATTCAACGGTGGTGCCAAGCAATGGTCAATATTTTTTGGCCTATTCACCGAAGTCATACATGATCGAGTAGATATCCGCGACACAATAAATATAAATCACTTAAGATCAAGCCTGAAAAGAGATGTGTCTACGATGGTAAGCCACCTACTGATTGGCTCAGTAGCGAACTACAAGGAGGCATGGTTTGTAAGCGGCACGAAAATAATAAAACCGGGTAAACACTATTAGAATTGGAGCCGTTAAGGTGCGATTCAGAGGAAAGTATCCACAAGTTCTAGTTACAGCATGGGAGAGTATCTATATAATAAAGGAAAACTCAAAGATTGGCGATGCTGCTCAATAAGCGGGCACGACATAAACATAAAGTGGCTCACACCTTAATGCGAACAGTGTCAAGTAAATAATGTAATTGCCTGCCATGAACTAATTATTCATTATTTTTCAAAAATTCTAAAAACCTATGGTAGGTACATACGGTGGCTCGAAGCTTATTCTGATCAGTGTCAAAGAAAAAAAGGAATTGCCTGCCATAAACTAACCATTCATTATTTTTCAAAAATTCCAAAGACCGATGGTAGGTATATATATTAACCACCAAAATTAATATATGACCCCAATACACTGGGGTTTCCCCACCCGCTAGGTAGGATTATAAAAATGTAGCATACTTTTAGGCCGAGTTTTCATTTGGAGCAGGTACATTGTGGACACCTGGGTGCCATAAAACCCGGATTTTTTACCTAAAGTTGAGTATTTTCGGTATAAGTAGACCAATCCTTCGTAGTCAGTATAGTTTTATCCTGCATCTCGGGTGCAATAAGCCAAAAAGGACTATGGACAAACAGACTATCATTGAACTACGAAAACTCATCCTGGAACACCACAAAAACGGATATGCACATCGCAAAATAGCTGAAATGGTCAATCTGAGCAACTCAACTGTGAATAACATCATTCGGTGCTTCGTCGACGCAAATCGGATTGAGGGCAAGAGCAGAAAGGCACCAAACAAGATTTTAACCGAAGAGGAGGAGCGAAGGATCACCAGGAAAATAAGGGGAAATCCCAAGATATCGGCTCCAAAAGTGGCTCAACTGGTGGAGGATGAAATGGGGAAAAAGTGCTGTGTGGAAACTGTGTGCAGGTTTCTGCGCAAACATGACTTTAATGCCCGAGTACCACAGAAGAAGCCCTTTATAAGCGTGAAAAAAACCACTTGGACAAGGATTTGGAGATCTGGAACACTGTCATATTTGCATATGAGTCCAAATTCACCATTTTTGACTCAGACGGACGGAATTATGTGTGGCGACAGTCCAATACTGACCTGAATCCCAAACACGTAAAGGCAACAGTCAAGCATGGTGGAGGAAGTGACATTTCATGGGTATGTATCTCGTCAGCCGGATTCGGGAATTTAGTGATTTTTGAAACAACTATGGACAAGAATGTGTACTTCAACATTCTAAAGGAAAATTTACTCCAAAGTGCCGAGAAGGTAGGAATCCGACGTACTTTCCGGTTCAACCAGGACAACGATCCCAAGCATAAGGCCAAGATAGTACAGTCCTGGCTCATCAGGAACTGCCCCCACATGATAATTCCACCTGCCCAGTCTCAAGATTTAAATTTTTTTGAGAAATTGTGGGCTCTGCTGGAAAATAACATCCGGAAGCACAGCATATCCAGCAAAGAAGAACTCAAAAATGCTCTGCGGGATGAGTGGAGCAGAAGCTACCAGGAAGGTGGTATCTTCCATGAATAATAGGTTAAGGGAAGTGGTTAAGGCTAAAGGATATCATACTAAGTATTAACATCCTTATTTAAGTTTTTATAATGCAAATATATTATTTTATTTATACTGATCTAAATTAAATTTCCCCTCAAAATAGGGTACTTTTTAACATAACTCTACCTAGCGGGTGGGGAAACCCCAGTGTATTGGGGTCATATATTAATTTTGGTGGTTTATATATATACCTACCATCGGTCTTTGGAATTTCTGAAAAATAATGAATGGTTAGTTTATGGCAGGCAATTCCTTTTTTTCTTTGACCCTGATCAGAATAAGCTTCGAGCCACTGTATATATTAAACACTGTATGTCAAAAATGTACAGCAGCACAATTAAACATACGAAAGGAGTTTGTGAAAGTGCAGCATCTATGTTTCCGTTGCCTGGGCACTCATACTATGGCGGAGTGCAGAAAGGAATGGGGATGTTGCAAGAAAGGAGATTGTGAACTGTCTTAAAATAAATGGCAGAAAACACTGTTGCCCACTGCAATTATGAGCAACTTCGAGCACTGATGGATGGAGGATCGTAACGCACTCTGATATCAGAAGATGCAGCGCAGCTTCTAAGGCTGAAGAGCAGCAAGGAGTCCGTGTAAATACAGGGGATGTTTTCACAGGGCATGGAACTGGCATAAAACAGTGTGTCACTTGAAATCGATTTTCAAGTAAATTCAATGGGAAGACTACGCGCTAGTACTTCCCAAATTGCAAAGAGCACTCCCCAGCAAGAGTATTGACCTGGATATTAATACAGATTGGAAGATATGCTTAGCAGAATAGACATGATCATTGGTGTGGACAGTTTCCGGAAATATTGCAAGAGTACCGCCAAAGAAAATGCTGACAGCGACCACGACTGTGAACATTGACGATCTGGAGCGCTTTTTTGAACTTAAAAAAGAAGACACCGATGCAACTGAAGAAAGTCAACGTTTTGAAAATTATTATCAATAAGCGACTTCAGGGGATAAAGATCGGCAGATGTACCTACTGGAAGAACTGCGTTTCATAAAATTCAGCGAGGACGAAGACTACAAGGAGCAATCGTAAGTAAGTAAGTAAGGAGCAGAAGCTGGATAAAATTTTTGGCCAAATACAGCTGTTGGAGCAGGCCAAGCTGCATATGGAGATGACACTGAATGTCAGTTGGAAACGGAGCACGAGGAGCGCACAGGGCTGCTGCGCGAAAAGTATGAATTGGAACGCAAACTCAGCTCCGTGGAGGATCATAATCGTGTGGATCGCGATGCCGAAGAGGCATTGAACCAAAAGTCGCGTCGCGTTTCGGACGAATAAAAGGCGCAACTGAAAGATGCGCAAACATAGCTGGAACGACTCAAGGCGGATACGCCTGACAAGACACTAATCAGACAGTTACGTAATCAGCTGAAGAATGCTGACTCTACACGCATGCTGACCATGAAGGCGCGCCAGACCGCAGAGACGGAGCTTGCCGAGGTGCAGGCCGTGCTCGAAAAGTAGCATGGGGCTCGCATCGCGATTGCGCCAGATTGCAGCTTCGGCTTCAGCAAGGAGAACGAAGAGCAGCTGAGCAAGTTGATGAAGAAGTACAGCGCTACCATCGAGCAGGTGGTCAAGCTACATCATAGACAGGACAATGGAGAAAATATGGGTGATCCCTCTTTGGCTGTCATGTGGAGGTGCGCATCAAGGAGCTGGATTCGCTACTAGAACTGGAGAAGTCCTTAGAGAAGCTGCAAAACAAAGTAACACAGTCGAAGAAGTTCAAAATGCAATCGCAGGATGTGGTAAAGAAATTGCAGAAGGGTTTGCGCAACCTGTGCAAAGAATTTCACTCGCTGTCCAGCATTGAACAAGAGTCGTTGACGCGACGCAAGGCCTTGGAGAAGAAAATAGAGGTGCCAGTGAGAGCCAGCAGCTCTACGGCAGTGGATTGCACTCCCCCCAGGGAGTCCCCACATGGCAGGATTATGGAAACCTCGAGTTGAAGCGATAAAATATAGTCTAAAGTGGATCCTTCGAAACAATAGCTGCACCTATGAAGTGTTTTCTACGCTGCTATATCGCATAGAGGCAGTGCTGAACTCGCGACCATTGATCAATGGAAAATGAGAACGAGACGGACGATGTTCGCGCCGCTGGGCATTTCCTAGAAAGGTTGAATCTTATATTCATTCAGCCTTCTCAAATGTTGAAGGAAATTAGCAAAGAACAGGAATTTATGCCAAGCATCCTGGGATAACTGCTGGGCATAAACTACAAGCAGCATAAAAACTTCTCGCGGCGCACGCAATATAAGAATACTATGTTTATATTATAGAGAATTGGTTAATATTACATTTACTGCCCCCCGGAGAATGATCAAGTATAAACATGTAACGCTCTAAGATGCTGATAGCTGGCTCATGCAGCGCTCTCAAAATTAGGCACTTTAGGCCGGCTTATATGGGGTCACGCTATTCTTAGAAATAAAAGAGGAGATGGAGATACATTGCGGTCGCCTTATAAGCGGCTGCACTCGATAAAAAAAAATGTATTTAGGTTTAAGAATTTTAAATAAAAAAAGACCAGCTCGTCAGAGCACGCAGTTCGATTCTAAACGTCGTCCCGTCGTGTTGACTACACACTATACGTGTGTCACACACTAGGTGTATCAAGTATGCATCGAAGAATCTCTCTAACAGGTTTTTATTTCGCTGTTTAATCACTAGAATTGAGAAGAAATTGCCATTTATACACGAGTTTCCAGATAATCTAAGACCCGTCCAACTGTTCAACTCTGTTCGTAAAGCAATGTTGACTGCTGTTAATCTATCATCCAAATGCACGCAAATGTTTCCTGTCGTTCCTGAGGGTGTCATGGGTGTTGGGGATCGGAAATCTGTCACGCTTCTTCTAGGAGTTTATCTATTAAATGGAGCGATTAGAGAAAAAATAGTGGTAAGTACTTTGGGTTGGCAGTGAAGTACCCCGTATGGTCTGCTAAATATCTACATTTAGTGACTATGCATCATTATTGGGCAAGTTGTCTGTAAGGCTGTATTGCCTGGGATGTCATTGCAATAATCTAAGTTTCGATTGAACCGTTTTCTAAAATAAATAAATGGATGTGATGAAGAAATTTCAAAGATTACACAAACGAGCTCAAAGTTATTGCTTTTCAGTCTGCAAGAAAATCCTGAATTTTTCTAGTAAAGATCTGATAAGATGCTGAATTCTTTCGGGTAAGCTTCTCGTATTGGTATAACGTAGACACGAAGTGACGAATAGACGTTTGAGCAGTAAGAGGGAACATCATTAGATGAAGCCCACCATACGAAGCCACACTCCATAAAAATGTAAACAGGTGGATAACGCACCCACAAGGGAGCGATGCAATTTTGCTGAAAATGCCAAATTAAAATTTAAAAATTTTGCATAGAGAAAGGTTTTCCGGCAACCTGGCCCTTAAGCATTTTCAACTATTTTTCTAATATCGAATTTAGTTACATTTTAATTGTTTATTTGTTTGACAGTGCACTAAAGCACTTCTATTCAATTATTAGTTTGAAATATGTAACTTTAGTTTAGTTATTGTCTATTAACATAAACAACACATTAATTTGCATTTGCTCCACTTATAATTATCGTTTCGCAGTATAGTCCTAATTGCATTAAAACGCAAAAGAATTTGGCCTGGCGATATTAATTGGCTCATCCATAGGTGAATCACACAGCTTTAGTCTTGAGGGCCGAATTGGAATTTTTCAAAGATGTGAAACACAATTCACATAGGTAGCATCAGTATCATCAGTTACAGCTATTAGTTGATATAGTTGAAATAAACATAAACACATAAATATACATTGAATTTTGAGGAGAAATTTGTAGTTGTGATTTAAATTTTGAATATTCCTTACTGCTTTGCAAGAAATGTTTGCCAACGGAGACCGAAGGCAAAGAGTTATGCAGAGTATTTCTTGTGTTTTCCAAAAGCCGGAGTCAAGGCAATAAGATTCCTTGTTGCGTTAAATACTGTTGCTTTAATATACATGTAATTAATTAAAGTAATCTTAAAAAAGAAATTTAATTTGTATATATATTGATTTTTTAATAGTAATTTTAATTCTTTACATCGGTTTTGTTTACATTTTTATAGTGAATGCCAATTACCATTAGTGATGGACCGTAAATTACTGACTGTATTTTTATTGCTACAAAATAATTTAGAAACTGTCAATATTGATGCAAAAAAATCGATGTTTTCGGCATTGCAAAACCTAACGGAGCATCGAGATCACACCACCATAAGACCGTTCTCAATATTATAAATTTATTAAAACTTTTATAATTTTACTGCATAACCGAACATAATGTTTAAATTTAAAGTAAATTATGAAATAATATGCAACAAAAAAAGTGTTAATAAAAAATGAATAATTATATTAAAATAATTTCCGTTTTTAAGAAAAAGAGAAAACATTGGTATAATATTTTCGTAGCATCAATAAAATATTTTGAAATATGTAAGATTTTTAGATTGACGTTCCTTTCACCTAACTTTCCAGCTATTGTTAAAATATTCATATGAAATCTGATTATATATTCTTTTCTTTGCAACTGAAAATAGTCATTACCTAAACAGAAACCCGAATTTCACAATGCTGAGACTGTCAGAATTCGATTTGTGGCTAAGAAAATTGTTTCACATCAATCGTTTCTCGAACTAGATCATTTTAGTTCATATGATAGGTTCGATTTCATTTCGTTTCAGTAAATTACTTTGTTTCGTCTGTAAAGAATGAAAAAGTACATTGTCGGCTTTCGTATGAGATAAAATAAATTTTTTTCATCGAAGCAGATCGCGGTACTAAAGTAAATTTTTTCAATTGTGTAACTTATGTGTGCTTTATTCGATTAAAATATTCCAGAAACAAAGTCAAAATGTCCGAGCTTCAATCATCATTGCTGTTGAAAAAACAATTGGCAGGTATGTATTACACATGTCTAATATGTCCATATGAATATACATACGTACTTGTGTATATACATATTTAAAGAAGGTACATACAAATACATATGTGCATATGCAAAAATATCAGGAATACCAGCCCCAGGTATTTGTACAACAAGCGTGTTGTACATAAATATATATACATCTACGTATGCATACATGTATGTGCGTATGCACATGTACATAAGAAGTCTGCCTCACCACATTTATTTGGTTGGACCACATTTCGATGACAACTAATTACGAGGAAAATGTGCGTTTTTCTACATATGTAGAAAAATATATGTATATATGTACACAATATGTATATGTAATTATGTACAACAAAAAAAGTAAAAGTTAGTCTCGAAATGTGTAAGGCACTGAAAAGAGCAGGAACACATATGTATGTAGGCAGGTATGTAGGTATATTATATGTATATGAATGCTCAACTTGCCGAAGAGTCAGCATGTATTACCTATATGTATTATGTCCATTTGTCTGCTTCGATTCACAATGTTTGCATCGATATTGGCAATATGTTGATTTTTTGCTGCAGTCCGTATATATAAATGCATTGGAATCGGGCTAGTCGCACTTGTATACCAAATAGCTGATATAGGACATCGAAAGATGAGTTCTTCTATAAGCAATTGTTTTGTTAATGAAGATATCCTTATGCGTGTTGTACTGCTGCATAATATTTGGGGAAGTAAACGCTTCTGCATCGGGCAATTAAATCATATAGCTGTCATAGCAGCTGTCGGTCTTAGAAAGATTATCTGGCTGCATTGAATTACCCTTGCACAATGTGTATTATAATTTTGTCGTGAAATTTGTATTGTACCAAGGACATATTCGTTCCCATAAAGTATTTATTATTAAATTTATTTCTGATCAACATCAAAAGTAGAGACTGACTATACGTTGCTGTTTCTATTTATTTATTTTTGCTAAAGTTAATGGATTTCTCACAGACAAGTATTTTATTTAGGTGCGTTTAGGAACTATCGGTCGAAAGATGAGTTATGTGAAGGACTTTATTTCACGTAGATAAAGCCGAAATTAAGTCTATCTCGATTTTTTCTGGTTAAGCACGTCAAACCCGTCGATCTCTGTTCACAAAATTATTTATGGGCGCATGATAGATTTATCGTTCATGCTCGCATCAAAATTTGGGTGATTATTTTCTTGATTATACTTAATATGAAAAATATGAATAACAAGTTTTTGAATTTAGTTTAATAATTATATGTTTCAAAAGACGCCTATTTAAAAATTCGACTGATCGTCGAAAAAAACATATCACTCGCAGACGAAATAAGTGTACAAAATGTTTGGATGTCTGGTGAAAGTCACACCTATTTTATCAGTATATTTTTAATAAAACGTTACATTAATTTCAATCACTTTCTTCCGAAGAACCTACTTAAAAAGAAATCGGTCGTTATTAATGAGTTTGGTGACTCTTGGGATGTATACGTTGGCTTTTGGGGTTTCCGGGTGTGGGTGCCAAGACTTGTAAGTAGTGTGTAATAGTGGTGAACCATTTGCTTACATGAGCTGGTCAAAAGGATTTGCGTGCAAGCAACTGAGTTTTTAAAACTACTTTGCCTTTTGGGAGTTCACGTGATGAAAGGCTTACATGTAAGCATGCATCATCCGCTTCGCAAGAGACGGTAATATTCGGGGTGCCAAAGAAACAGGTTTTTAAAAGTTACACTCAAGGTTAAATTATATGGGTAAGAAACAATGTTATAAATCTTATAAAATCAGACTACGTGTATTGAGTGTTTGAAAAATTTATTTATACAATATATATATTTAAGTTTAATCAGTTGTAGATACAACATAGATGAATACATATATTTTAACATTACAAAATTATTACTATTCCTTTATTTCAGAACTAAATAAAAACCCAGTAGAAGGTTTCTCAGCTGGATTAATTGATGAAAATGATATATTCCGTTGGGAAGTCCTAATAATTGGACCACCAGATACACTTTAGTAGGTTTATTACAGTAATTATATAAATATATATGTTTCTTATAATACAATACAGCAATGAAAACATTTCATTTCTAAGCATTAATTTTGCTGCCTAAATTTGTATCAAGATGCCTGGGGCTATATATTGGTAGGCAATTGAATTGATATGATGTTCTTTTTTCTAACCTATTAATAGCATTTTGTTTTTCAACGTAAGTGCTCTGGTTTCTATTAGTTTTCTTTCATTATTATAATTTTATGGATCGGACTACCATATTATTCAGATAAGGTAAGGTTGACGGGTTGAATGATTATCATGAGTCTTCCCCATAAGCGAAACTTCTTCCCTGTTACGCTTAAAACGGCTTTGCAACAAAACAATTATTGTGGCTGATGATGTTTTTTTTTCCTCCACTATTCCAATATCAATGTTTGAATTAAAATGATCCGTACTTGTTAGCCGATTAATCAATGTATAAATAGTCGAAATTTTAAGAAAAGAAAGTTTTTCCGTGACCTGATACCAGGGGAGGAAAATTAACTACAAAAATATCCATGAATACGATATGCATACCGTGTTTCTGCTATATTTTCGAAAGAATACAAAATATTCCCCGGAGATCACTTTTTCTTGATGTTATTGCGAAATTTGTTGTTTGTAATATTTTATACTATGTGATGTGCCCATCAAAACGAGGTTCAAGCTTATTATAGTTTTGTGCAAATGTATGACACAGGAAACAGCTTCGAGATACTCTTAATTAGTATCAATAGCCAATTTGATATAAACATGTTCGTGCGTTCTTGTCTGCATAAGGACGCCAATCTCACAGAAGGTTTACAATGTAGTTTTCGTACGCTGTACGCAGATCAAGTTTATTTAATCTGACTGGTGCCTCTTCCCTGTCGAAAATTTCAATCTGTAATCAGTTTCTAGCATATATATTTGCAATTCAAAGTACTGATATATATTGACTATTATTGAGTGATGAGGGTACACAATCGTATTATATGACCAATAAATGTACAATCGTACCAATTGTATAGTTTACACAGATCCAAAGTTTTTAATTTTTTAGATTCACCAAATATAATGTGGTGACATATTTGCCATTAAGCACAAGCTACAATTATTTAATAATTCATTTGCGATGGTGCGCATCTGCAAATCAGAAGGAAGGAACTTGGCTTAGATGCACTGTTCTCGTGCGTGATGTTTTGTATGATGTATGACGAATATATTCTAATCTTCTAGGACACTAACGACTGTAACAATTGTTTTTCGGTTAATAAAAGTATATGCGCGAATTTATTCTTAGATTTATTGAAAAAAACTTAATTTTAATATTGATTTTTTTTTCTTGTCAACAGCGAAGGAGGTTTCTTCAAAGCGCATTTATACTTTCCTAAGGAGTACCCCCTGCGACCACCTCGAATGAAGTTTGTTACGGAAATCTGGCATCCAAATATTGAGAAGAATGGTGATGTCTGTATTTCGATTTTACATGAGCCAGGAGATGATAAGTGGGGCTACGAAAAAGCATCAGAGCGTTGGCTCCCTGTGCACACAGTAGAAACTATTTTGATATCCGTGATATCAATGTTAGCGGATCCCAACGATGAGTCCCCAGCAAATGTTGATGCTGCCAAGGAATGGAGAGAATCCTACACTGATTTCAAGCGCAAAGTGGCACGCTGTGTCCGAAAAAGCCAAGAGGAGTGTTCGTAGAAACCGGATTTGCTCTATATTTGTATATTTATATTAAAAGTTTGATACATTAAAATGAATAACTGAATTAATAGACATATAAAATTAACATTTTATATTGTGATCTATGATCATGTCTTTTGAGCCATTTGGAAAACATGTTTTGCAATTCTCACCAAATTTTTGTCATACGTAGCATCTATTATAGGTGTAAGCCTGGGAATTGTTACATTTAAGTCTTCGAGTGGAACTGTATACACATATCAATGCTTCTCTACAGTCGGCGTAACCGTTAAAAGTCAGGAAATTTTAGGCACCTTTACTCCAGAAAGCTGTTGATTTTGTTAATACTATGAAGAAACGAAATAATGTTTTGCTCTGCTTTAATGAAGCAATATTGTTGCTGTACGAATGGCAAAAATATTTCGTGTGCCAAGAAGTAGTTTGATTAACATTTTTTATTTGTAATGTGTAAAACCTGTTCGCATTTTATATGGTATTAAAGATAACTGTCTTTCCGTGTCAGCGTAGTCATCCCTAGACATTAATAAAAGCTTTGGAAAGTATTACTATGAGAAAATAGCTTGATGCACGAATTCATAGTGGTTTGTGCTTTATAATTAACAAACATTAAACTAAACCAGTTAAAACTAATTAAATTGACCAGTAATTTGATGACACCAGGTCTGCCAATATGGGATCTACATATGCATGTCGTTCCCTACGCTGAAAGTGAAAAATTAGGAAGCATTTTCCATTCACTGATTATGAATATTTTGATACTCAAAACACGAAAACTATTGGGTTTACCGATGCGAAACAAAAAACAATAAGCAAGAAGCGGATTTTGGCTTATGTTTAATTTGTGACTGTGTGCTGCGACTTTGGTGTTATAAGAATTAAAGGCAGTGATATTTAGAAACCCCGTGGATAGTGCAATTGAAGCATTTGAAATTCCAATCCATTAATCAGAATTAATTAATTGATCAGTATTGAATATTCGGAGCTGTTTATTGTGTTATCTACTCTTTTTTTAACCTATAATATACGTTATAAACTATGGAGTCACTTGATCTAATATTATTAAAGTCCATAATAAAGACAATACGTACAGTATAATATCGCTTTTTTGCGATTATGTATTTACAAGAATTTGTCACTATGTGTTTATTCCAGACACAATCTATTATTTCTATTTTATGGCAATTTTTCCGAATATAATTGAATTTGGTGACTTTAAATATATTAACTACGATAAGCTTAATACTGACTTTAGTTTACTAAACTATAATTTTCTTACTACCTCCAATTAATTGCAAGGTGGAATGTCTGCGGATAAGCATTTGACTAAATTTAATGGATTCTTAGATGACAATTAACTTCTAAATAACAAATAACAATCAATCTGAATTTCGAAAAAATACAACATTTACTATAGCAATTAATAAGCGACAACAGGTGTACTTTCTGAATATGTATATATATATCTGCAAATATCAGACTTTGATTTATCTTACGAATTATGTAGGGGAAAGACATAAATCATAAAAGTGGGGAAATTAAATGTAAATCTCAGATTATATATGCAACTGTTTGAAACTAAAATATCACATACTATTTAATCAAAATGTCTTGTTTTTACTTCATTGAATGCTTTGTTTTAAAACAATCTATATACATCGCCGCACATTGACTGGCTGATTACTACACATCCACCGACTGCCACACTCCAGCATCGATATCTTTGATAATATAATTCGACAGAGCCCACTTCCAGTCGCAGGTATCTTTTTCGATATTGAAATGTAACAGTCCCGATATTTCAGCTTTTAAACTAATAACCTGAATTGCTCGATACTTTCACTTAGTCCCTAGGGTGTACCAATAGTGAGAATTAACCCGATAAATGTTCAGCATCTTTATTGTTTAATCCAAACCGCTTTTATCAATATTCTTTGTATAGTTGCTTCTACATAAAGTCAAATACTATAATTCCGTTAGGAAAATAAAGTCACATACTTCGGGGTTATTTTAGACAAAAAAAAGTTATCTTCGGGGACAATATTACTTCCCTCTTATCCACTTATAAAAATAAACTCCCGAACTCCCACAACCCTAAAAATTCATATATATTATACATATAACAGCCACCTATATTAATAATTAAGTTAAAAAGGAAGCACAAGCGGGAACTCTTAATTTGACATACAATTAAAATTTAATTAAAATATCATAATGGAGTGGTATGAGTTCCATTATGACTTCCATGGGCATTGTCCGACATTATTTTTATTTAATTCCTGGACATGCTATAACGTGCAAATCAGATTAACAAACGTTTCCGGTAGCACATTATTTCATCATACTTCTTGATACATTGCCTTTTAGACATTCTCGAAAGAATGCAAAGAGCTTGGCCTCCAATGACCTCGCTGGGAGCTAGGTGCTCAGCTTTCGATCATAGCACTTAACTCTCACTAGGCAGAGAAACATTAGAGCATATAGATTTTAAATGCCATTATATTTTGACCATGGTGCAATTATACAGGCTTGTGGCAGCATCTTTGTGTTGTACTAACCATAATAAAGTGCGAAAGAGATAGTCTGATAATTAATGAATAATAATTTAATGAGTGTACAAGGGACGGCAGGCGATGGCTTGTTTTCTTTTGCCAGAATTTGTCCAAAATTTAGTTAATAGGAGCAATGAGCAGTTTCCACCTCCACAACGATCGTGCTACGATTGTCTATATTGGTAATTCACCCTGAGACGACCTTGTATAATTACACAATGGCTTAACAGATTTGATAAGTACAAATCTGTGCTCTTCACATCAACATATACACAACATGTATATTGTAAGCAAAATCGATTAAGCATTTATCGACAACTTTAAAGGCTATTTACACCGGAATGGAATTTCTCCAGACGCAGTGTCACATTGACAAATATACAGCGAGGGACAGCCCCTGTAAAAATATCGGCCAGATGTTATATGTTAATCGTACCGATTTTTTTTATTCAGGTATGCATTTGATCAATCAACAGTTAACATTTGTTTGCCTTTATATATAAATTTAAAAATGCAAAAGTCGGTCAGATTTTCACATTTAATTATATTTTCTATCTATTAATAACATGCTGTTACACTTCAGTATTGGTAAAAGCATTTATATACAATGATTCCACAATAGTCAACCAGATGTTTCATATGTCCTTCTCGTCCTCTCTTTGCTGAACTCCTGATCTGTAGTATTTTTACTTATTTGATTTATTCACCTGAAGTCGCATCGTCAGAATAAATCAGCTGTTCAGTACAACTGACACTAGCCGGTGTGAATAGCTTTTACTCCAACTTCAACTCTAACAGACTCTGTTAACTCAGGTGTATGTATGTATTATAGGTGTTTACGTTAGCGGATGCAAAGGCCTCTACCAAACTACATTATAAGTTTGTTTAACATGGCTGTCCACTTAACGCTTAAATTTGTTTTAGGGTACACATTTATAAATATATATATGTATATATTTATGTGCGTGATGCATTAGCATGCTTTATTTACATTCATACATTTGTATGTATTTATGTAGTCGAGCCTAGCTATCTGCGTATGCATATGTTTATATACAATGTGTACACATATGTTTACACACATATATTTGTTTTATAAATGTATACAAATATACTTATGTGTCTGCATTTGTTTGTTTTTGTATAAAGGTGATAAATCTCAAAGGTACACACACAAATTTTTAAAAATTTCAGTTCCGCCCAAGTGTTTGTTGAAGCTGCTCACTTTCACAGTTCACTTCCGAGGAATTAAAGCTTTAAAAGCTACTATCGCCAGCTTTAAATTTACTTTTAATGCAAAGCTATTTTTGCCCACGCTATTCCTTTCAGTCGACTTTTACATTTAACCGCGCATAGTGTTTTTTTGTTTTTTATTAAATTTTGTGTATCATAAAAGTGTGGTAATGTAAGTTTTAAAACCAAATAAACTAGTTTTAAACTTGTGGTTATACATATATATATATAAGTATGTACATACAACCAAAAGACATAAATGGTGTATATGTGTATGTATACAAATGAACATGTGTTGGGACCTTATCCTTATTGGACTGCCAAATGTAGAACTTATATACATTTGCAAGGAAGTGAACTTCGTTGCTTATGTAAAAGCATCAATACATCAAGACATATATAGCTAGCTATATATAAGCGAGTAGCAATAAGAGATTTTAGTAATCTTATGAGTGAGCAGTATTAAATATACACGAATACATGCATATGTACGCAAGTTTGTACATATGGATTTACAAGCTCGGCGCCACTGAACACTGAGCTAACATCCTTGATAAAGATGTATTATGTACATTCATTCGTACTACTCATAAGTACGTGTGCATGTGTCCATATGTATGCATTGTTGCCGTCGCGTGCATTTTTGAAGCGATTGTGAATAATATTGCTGTCGTTTTTTTTGCTTGTTTCAGATGCTTTGCGTAGCTTTAAGTGCATTTGTATGAGTGTGCGTGTGCGTGTATTGTGTGCTTCGTTTCTAAATATATGTATATAATAATAACCCTTAACCTCCGTGACTAAGTCGTCAAAGTGACATTAGTTAGTTAATGTTTATTCAGTGCGCATTTACGAAATAAGAATTTGTATGCATAACGTTCAAATTCGAAAGAGAATACTCGTACATACACACGTATGTGTTTACATATATAAACAATCCTGAATTATATATTGTGACACATATTTACATATTAATAGGTTATAAATAAATATGTTTCATCAACTTAATATGTGTTTTTTGATAAATTAGTGAAAATTATATAAAGAAGTTGTGCAAAGGTATGTAACAGGGAGTATGAAGCATCTCCGACCCCATAATGAATTTATATTCTTGATCAGGATCAACAATTATTTAAATGGAGCACATCCGCTATGGAATACTCTGAAACCGCTGACCACAATTGTTGGAATTAAGGGGATGCCAAGTTTGGTGAACTTAACTCTAAAATTACAAAAAGCTTAATGCTATATATTTATATATAACATTTGTTTAAAAAGTACAAAATCATAATGTTTCGAACAAGAAATTTAGATGTTTGCAGATTAACTCTAAAGTCTATAAGCGTATTTATTCTTCGTCATGGCTAAGATAACGATTATTCCCTGTTTTTATAATCTGATTCCGATCGTAGAAGAGGATTACGGTTTTAGTACAATGTCCGTGCTGTCATGATGGTTGCTTTGCCCAGGGGAAGGCTAGGAAATCGAGAAACGCAAATCGATAAGGCTAAATATCTCGACAATTTTAACGTAAGCAAGTTAAATGGTGGATTATTGGTGTCGGCATACTTGCAAGATACCTTTATGGCAATTTTTTTCAAAGATCGACATATACATTTTTAGCCACGCCCACATTTTTTAGCCCTAGCACCCTTCTCCAAAGATTTTTTCGGCTATATCTCCCGCAATTTACTCCAAAGTTACCAAACTTTACAGGTTTTACTTTAATCCGGGTATTTCGCATTCGGTTAAGCCCGACTGCAGCGTTTTCACTATTCTTTTTATGCCAAAATGCATATACATATAGCCTTTTGGCGCTGTTATTGTGGTGCAAATTGCCGAACAAGAAGGTTGTAACCTTATGGGGCATCCTCCCAGATTTGACACCTCGTCCGTACCAAAGGAAGAGTTATGTTCCCCAAAAACGGGGCTATTCATGAATTATCTTCAAATTCAACTAACTCGAACGCATACATGACTTTTAGCAAAACTTTTGGAAAATATTTGAAAAACTAAATAAACAACTAATATTACTCCAGTCGAGAAAGCTCGGACATTGTTTTTGTCGACCCCGCCATTAATGCTAACTAAGAATATATTCACTAAATGTGCTTTGTTGTGCCCTTTTTACAAATTTTAAATCGATTCAGATGTATAAAAAACCAATTTCAAAATGCCATCTTTCCAGCTCCTATTGATAGCGTTATAATCGTTGTGGATTCTGAGCTTATATACGAATATATTACGTATATACGCATATATACGAATATACATGAGTACATTTATACAGTAGCGATGCGGTATATGTATGTGTGTATTTATTTATTAATATGTATATACAAGGGTATATGTATGTATATCAATATTTTCATTTCTAGTTGTATGTATTTCAATACTAGTTGTATGTTGTGTTGACTTTATCTGATAAGGCTCGTATACGAACAGTACATGTACATAAAATGGAATATACATAAAAACGACGGAAAATTAATTAAAGTGAACCTTAAATGCTCGTAATTTATTATTTCAAAAAATATTTTTTAAATCGCAGGATATTTATATAAAACATAATGGACAACAATTTATAACATATATAAAATTTTATATAAATGTGAATTGCTTAGTGAACGTGCCGGTTATCAATATTTAGAGAAAATAGATCTTTTAGTTCACCCTAATCCGGTTGTCAGTAAATAATCTTAAATCGACATTTCTGACAGTACTTGGGATTAATCTATTGCGATGGGATGCATATCAAAAGCTGTGCTGCTCATAATATTACTTAGTCTATGGTTATCATCGGTAAAAAATACTGCGCACAATGAAGACGCCGTACATAAAATATCGACTAAACACAAAATGTCGCAACCAAGCGACAATGTGATAATCAATTCAATAGCAGTATTGATTGAGGCCATCACCGATATGCATAAGGTTGCAGACAATGATATTGCAATTCGAGTCTTCAATTTGCTTGGAGATTTCGTTTCGAAGGTTGTCCAAGAGGCCAAATTTTATGCAGAGCTATCATTTCGCAGGTTGGACCTAAGTCATATTGAGTTCGCGAAAGAAGAACTTGCTGGAGTTGCTCAATTGATTGAAAATGTATCCCAGTTTGTTAATAATACTGTAATCAATTACAAAGTACATGCAAATCAAAAGGAAATAAATGGAAAGAAAACCCAGATTGTTACATATAAGAGTCGTCTTTTTAGTAGCGCTTGCTATATTGTGGATGACTTGGTTAAAATGAGTTTTACAGAATTACATACTTGCTGTAATGTGACAATGAAACCAATAATTACACTATGTCAGGGCTTACGGATATTACTGCTCACAGGCTCGGGTTATATGTCTGATATAGCTCACATGATCAACCGCATAAGTTTTTGCTTGGGTAATAAATCCTTTAACTTGGAATATAAAACAACATGCGTTCATTTTGCTTACAATGAGATCGCCAATCTTATTCAAGGCTTAGATAACATATTTCGTAAATTTTTAACTCTATTACGTTTAAGAATTGTATACTCAAAGTGTTGTATTTCATTAGCCATAGTCGAAAAAATTGAGAAGAATAAAAATGTTATCATTGTGTAAAATATTTGTCTCTTTTATTCACACAAAAAAACTATTATTAATATCCTAGTTACTAATATCCAAATAAAATATCCCAATCTTTTGAGCTCGCTTTTCATAATTTGTATTTTTTTTTATCAATTTCGTGTTGGTGTACAACCTAGAATCATTTCTATTTCACTATACCAAAAAGTATCGTGCTTACTTGATTCGAACGTTGTGTTATCTTTGTAATCCACCCATTTAATAAAAAATTGTTTTATCTGTTGCATTGCACTTTCATTTTGATTGAATGGGTCTGCCTTGGAATTGTTGCAAAGTTGGTTTTAAATTTTCTACTCCTTGATTTGCAGGAATTCCTCACGTGTGCTGTTGCAGACAAATAAGAGCTTCGATTTCATTTTGTTTTAATGTGTGACGCGTTGGCTGTCATATAGAAAACGTAGTCAGTAATATTTTATTGAAAATTAACATAGCACCGATCATTAAAAGTGATTAGCAGAATTCGGCTTTCAAGTTTTGTCGATTTACATATATATCTATACATGACAACATACATACACATACACGCAATCGTAGGTATCGGAGCTCTGCACATAAGATATATTGACGCTCCTATCGAGAATATATTGTCGACTATAACTTGGGTGTTTCTCATCCGATCTTAAGGTAATTTTGGCAGAAATCGAAATGTATCGATATCCGAGAAACGGATGCAATTATCGATAAAATAAAGCACACTTGATCTGCGCCGAAATACCTAGCTCTTATAGTCTCTGAGGTGCGCGTGTTCATACAGTCAGACGGACAAGGCTATATCAAATCGGATCAAGAATATATGTACTTTATGGGGTCAGATAGGCTTCCTCCTGCCTGTTACATACATTTGCAAACAACCATTATACCATTTTTAATGAGTTCAGTGTATACAAATAATATGTAGACTTGCAAACGGATATCAAAAGAAACATTTTAGGAATTCATTTATTAATAGTGAGTCAAAAATGAAGTACAGTTAAGCGAAAAAATAAGAAATGTTCTGTTCCCAACACATAATTGAAGCGAAGCATGAACGGATATGTTAAGTGAAGTAAACTTAAGGAATCTTTACTTACTACACTCCACAATGCAGGGCTAAAAGTAATAAACACAAAGAGCGAAAATATTTATCAAAATAATTCGTGTTCAATAATGTGCAATTTGAAAATCCAATTATTTGATGTTTTCAAACCTTTTTTGGTTGCAGTTCTTCTTTTATCTATTGCTATCGATATTAGGAAAATTGAAAAAGTTTTCGAAAAGTACGTGATATTCGAACATTTGTATTTTGAACTTAAAGACAAGTTCATCCTGACTAACTCGCAAGACTATCGATTCGTCTTTGGATGATCAAGAATATATTTGTTTAATGTAATCAAAAAATGAAACATTTCTGCCTGTTACATACAATGGCACAATTTAATTATACCCTTTTATTCTTTATTAATAAAACGTTAACTTTGATTCAATATATAGTTTACAAATGTAAAGGAAACTCGTTTTTATTTTTTATTGAATCAAACAATATAACAACACAGCATTAAAGTATGATTCCATATTACACAAAATGTATTTAAAACAAAAAACTTACACATTAAAATTGTATTAATATTTTCTCTTCTGTCCATATATATATATAGATAAATTATATATTTTTTGAATCAATTTGCAATGACATCGGTCTATTGCTTGAAATAATTCGAAGCGAAGTTTTGATTGTTCAAAATGCAACCTTTTTTAGAATTATATGATAGGATTAATATATTTTGATGGAATAAAAACATTGCTTTAAGGTTTTACTCATTTGACCCTGTGGAAAATCTAAAGGTATGCAATGGTTGTGAACTGTTAGGCTTTCTGAAGCACGTTTTTTGACTTGTCTTCGACGACGGACTCTACGTGAGGAAACCAGACCCTTCTTCATTTTTAAGTCAAAATATGATTCGAGTTCCTCAAGTTTACTGAATAATAATTCGAAGTCACGTTCAGCATTTTTAAGAAATTTACATCGAATTTCATAATTGCCGAACAAAAAACAGTTGCAAAGTCGTTGAATGCGAAACTCAAGCTGACGCATAATATATTTGCTAGTCATCTCAGTCATGGCGAACACATCCAATGCAACGGTGAGATCATGTCCTGCTGCACACTTGAAGATTTGTGCCGAATAAAGTTGCAAAAATTCCATGTACCGCTTACAGCAGCCTATGTCGCTCTTAAAATTCCAGTTCTGCAAAACAAATTGCTGTATATCGGCATAGTATGTAAAGGTTTTCTGGATCGCGAGTAGTGTGTTCTGCGTGTATTCGAGTGCTTCGTCAATAATCTCAGAAAACATTATGTGAAAGAACTCCATTTCCTCAAAATAATTTGTTAGGAGCAGTTTGACCAGCGTAAGCTGCGTTGTTGGCATTTGGCGAAGCTGCAACAGAAGTGTAAAACTGGAATTTTTGGCATCTTCGTAGAACATTTCGGAATCATGTGCAAAAACTTTAGCTACATCGGCTGCTGTATAAAAGAATGCCGACAAATCACGTAACTTGGTCATCTGATGTTCGGTATTTTGATAGTTATCGTCTAAAATACTTAGCACGGTGGACGTTGTTAAATTTTTCTGTAGATTTTCACGAAAATTCCTCAGCTGGTTTTGCAATGATTGCTTAGAGTCCTCTGCTAAACTGATTGCATTAAAAAATGTTATTGGTATATACTCTCCTCCATTTGATTGCGTCCGCTTGTCAAGTCTATTGGCCACAGCTTCTCCTTTTAAGATAGGTAAAATCACTACCACACATGTTAGCCATAAAATCGTATAACTCCAGCGGCAAATCATTTTCTAAATTTTCATTCACAGATATTAAAATATATTTTCCATCAAGTATATTAAACAAAATATGTTATTTACAAATGATTTCTCACACATTTATTTGAAGTCTTCTGTTGAAAAGTTCAAAAACGAATGGCAAAACTCACATCTACACATATATAGATAGAATGCACAAGTATTAAAGATCACAAAATCTAAATATAGATTTTATTTAAATATTGCGTGTAGTTGTTGCTTTTTTCTTTTATATTTTTTTAATGCTAAGCGTTTGGTATGAAATTTATTATACTCTTGAATTGGGTTATGAATGGTTAAAATTAATAAATAAAAACTCCATAATATTTTAGAGCAAGATTATTTAGATATATTTAAATACATATAAGTATACTTGTTTAGATAAGTATGTATGTACAGTGGTGGCCATATAACTAGGGACACTTTGAGTTGAATTCAAAATGTTCAGCTTCAACAGTTCACTGTTAAATTTAACTTAGTTTACTTCTTCATTTAACTACTGTTTGGTCCTAAAAAAAAGTAGTCCGCTGTTGATCAGTTTGAAAGGGGCTTAATAACACTTTCCACTAATAAATTTTAGACACATTTTTAAGCTAGAACTCATCTTTCGAGGAATTGTTCCGATTTAAGTTATATGCTATATAATCTCTTGCAAAAATGTTGGGAATATAATAACGCTCGGATATCCAGCCGAACGCTTTTTGCTTACATTTACAGATATGACTAGAATGACTAGCTATATCTTTTGCATTGATACAGACGGATATTTCGTCTTAGCTTTGAGTCTGATGAGTACGTAAAAAAAAATTTTTCTCGAATATTTGGCGATTCTGAAACAGACATGAGACATGAACGAGTCCTACTGTGCGCCCTACTGTGTTTTAATATTTCCTAATGGCTGTGTGGTTTCTCTTGTGGGGCTGGCATCTGCTGTTCCATGATTGTTTACATCCGCTCTTTATTGACTTGTGAACGAAAAAAGCACAAAGTTTGTTTAGAGAATAAACAAATAATTTAAATGCTAAAGAAAACATAAATAATTCTCGATGGTAGATGAGTGCTTTCGACTAGGATATACCCTTTACCCAGGCCTGAGTTGGTAAAAAAAATGTTGAGTCCGTAGAGTTTAACATAACTGTCCGTTGGAAAACAAACCATTAAAACTTACGTGTTCACTCTAGTTTCAGAGACCAGTAAAGAACTTTCTTGAGGGATTGGGTGAGTTGCGCAGGGCGTATTCCTCATCAACCTTTGAGGGCGGCTGGAAAGCAGCTTCCTAGGATGTGTATCTCACTGATTGTACCGGGCAGGACGAGAATAAGTGTTATAGAGATTCTGCTTCTTCCTCCTCTTTGCAGCTTCTGCTGAAGTAATTTTAGGGGACTTTGAATATATTGCCGTGAGAGCGGACTAATCAGTAGGCAGTTAGTGTTCGTATGACTGCAGTGCAGCTAGGAAAATAGCAAAAAATAAGTTACAAAATATCACAAAATTTAAGATGTGTTATTTTAGTCCCCTGTTGTAAGTTCTACCACAGCCGATTTGACATCTTAATTTTTAAATATCAGATTTAAATTATGATTAGGCTTTCTTAAGCAAACTATGGGATACCAATGACTGCAATATTAAGCGACTATTTAGTACTGTGCTTCGATATGGTATTCCCGTAATGTACATTTAAAATATCTCAGTGTGTAATATTGAATTATGTATTAAGCAATTTTCGACTTTTGCAAATTATATATTAAATTCGTTGCATTAAAATTCCTATTGCTGAGATTTTTATATATATACTATTTTAATTATTCAGGAACTGAAATAATGGACCTCAAATGCAGATATGGGTACATATAAAAAGTCACATAATGTCGGATTTGAATGTACCAGATACAGAAAACAGCAGTGCCCCAGACCAGGGTAATATTTTAAAATCTGCTGAAAAAACACAAGAAAAAGTGGATGATCTTGCATCCAAAGCAGAAAGTGCTATTACTTTTAACTGTGATGATGATGATGATAAGGATGTTATTATTGCCAAAATACAGAAAGGTTGTGAGTACGAAACAGTCGAGCCGACCAATAAAGAATCAACGTCGTGTTTGGATGGCCAATTAGACAGAATGCACATTAACTCAAAAGACTCAATCATGGGACTTAACGAAGAGATTGGCGATCAGTCTAAACGTCAATGTCTTAACTTTGTTGGAACCAAACCAAAAATTCACAGTAGTGGGGCCAATTCGAACCAAAACATTAAAGCTGATAATGATAAAATTGTTGAACTATTGGAATGTAAAAACCTTAGCACAAACAAGGAAAGTGAAATTGTGCAAACACAAAAGTGTATTGACACAATAACTGTTAGGATGGGTTACTTACAAAAAAATCTACCTATCCTACTAAAATCTCAGTCTCTGGACTTATACAATGAGGATTGTGGATCATTTAATGTTGATCAACAATTCCGTAATCGTCTCCTTCCAAATATTGAGGAATGTAGGCCTTTTGAGAGCGAAATTCAATCATCAAGCACACCGAGCACCGAGGAAACTCATTTGGACAAATCTACAGGAGAGGCACGCCAGCGTCCAATACACCGGCCAAATATTGCAGCATCAATTTGCCAACAACAATCAACAGAATCTCGTCCAATTTATCCGAACGTCCCATACAGCCCATATGGCAGTCCATACGGTAGTCCCCGATCAGTTCGACGTCGGCCTCCCTTGCGTGAATCACGTCGAATATCTATTGAGAAGTCAGGTAGTTTTCTTCAGCTAAATCAATATAAACTGATGGATCAAATTGGACAGGTAATTAGTTGCTAGTAGTTGCTGGTCATACAATTATTAAAAGATTCTGTTAACAGGGTTCATATGGACTTGTAAAATTAGCTTATTCTGAGGAAGATTCCACTCATTATGCCATGAAGATTCTCTCTAAGAAGCGCTTACTACGACAAGCTGCTTTTATGCGTCGGGGCCCAAAACAAACCACATCACCACTGGATCGTGTTTACAGAGAAATTGCAGTTTTAAAAAAACTTGATCATCCTAATGTTGTGAAATTAGTGGAAGTACTAGACGATCCAATGGAAGACTCGCTTTATATGGTTTTTGAGTGGGTTAAAAAAGGAGAAGTTCTTTCTATACCCACTGATAAACCATTACCAGAGGAGCGTGCGTGGAGTGTGTTCCGAGACTGCCTTTTGGGATTAGAGTATTGTAAGTACATTTTTATTATTAGACCAAAAATGAGCTTCACATGCAGGAATGAAAAAAAACACAATTATTTGTCAGATGTTTGCATGGACATTTTAATGTGATCATCCCTGTAGAATTAGTGAAGAATAAATGTTATTGTGAACACCAAGCCAAAAAGGTCTTCCTAACTCTGCTCGATCATTTTTCTTTACCATAGTGCACTATCAAAAGATAATCCATGCGGACTTAAAACCTGGAAATTTGCTACTGACAGAGTGTGGGCATGTCAAAATTGCTGATCTGGGAGTGTGCAATGAGTTTCTTGGAGAAGATTCTATAATGAGTAATGGCTCAACAGGAGGTACACCAGCTTTTCGAGCACCAGAAACACTGGTTTTGGGAAAGGTACGTAATATAAAAAGAATTAGTTCACCAGTTGATAATTTTTCTTTTACTTAGAGTGTATACTGCGGCCGAGCAGCAGATGTTTGGGCTCTGGGAGCAACATTGTACTCTTTGGTGTATGGAAATGTACCATTCTTGGCTAATTCGATACCCATACTGTATGAGAAAATAAAAAACGATGTAGTGGTCCTTCCAGATACACCAAAACTAAGTGGGGAAGTAAAACACTGCATTCTTCGTATGCTTGAAAAGGATCCAGCATACAGAATAAATTTGCCACACTTAAAGGTACACATAAAATCGATGTAAATTAAAATGAATATTCATACTTAATTAATTTTTTTATATTTTAACTTAGGTAAACCCGTGGGTTACCAAAAATGGGGCTTATCCCTTACCAAATGAAGACGAAAACTGTTGCTTGGTTCAAGTAGACGACGAAGATATAAACTCGGTTGTCCGCAGCATTCCAAAGCTTGATACTCTTATATTGATTAAAACGATGCTCAAAAATCATTCCTTTGGGAATCCTTTCATGAAGAATGTATCCGGAAGGGCATTTCAACCGGGCGGTTCCAGGTTGGAAAAATTCGCACAATCAGGTAGATCGAATTCTGCACCAGGCTCTTATCATATGGAATTAGAGAGGTACGAAAATTACACACCACAATTGGAATAGCATATATAAAAACATTTCTTTCTAGAGAGCCATCTATGGATAGTGTACTTCCAGCGCTGTCTGAACATTGCTCTAGCAAACAAAATGAAGAAAAGTAATGAATTAAACAAATAGCACATTATAATTAGCGAATAAATGATATAAGTTATACAAGGGACCGAAAAAACCGATAATGATATCAATTCTAATCTAAAAATATAAATTTATAGCAAAAAAAAAATGGCATTCGTCACTATTTATAAGCATTACATGTTTTTAATGTATATTATAAAAGTTAAATAATCCTGTATTGTATATCTGTATTTTCTGTTGTTTATTTTTTAAGGGAACTTTGTATACTGGGATAGTGCAGATCCCGTTTGTTTGGTTGTCCGTAAGGTTGGAGTTACTTAATTTGAACACAATGACTCAGTTTATGTGAATGGTGGACTAAAAAAGATTTCAGATTCTGTCAGACTAATGTAAGGTTTATTAACATTAGTACTTGTTGCCCCATTATTACTTTTAACATATGAATGAATCTTAAACATCATTAATACAAAACCAAAAAAAAAAGAAAATAACTATAAGTCATTTGTGTTTATCTGAGGCATACTAAATATGCATTCTTAGAGTATAATCAAATTTATTATTTCCCATGTTTGTTTTGTTTTTTTTTATTTTTTTTATAATAAAAACCAATTATAATATGTTAGCCGATGAACTAGAGTCTTTTTGTGTGAGACAGGCTCTAGCGATTTGTTGTGGCACAAGCCGGGACCAAGGAATTTTTTAGACAGTCCTCGCATGTAACACCCAGTAATCTAACTTTCAAATTGACGAAGTCGAACTCTGGGAAAGATGGGTGCTACCGTAAAACTTTAGCAATCTTGGGGAAGGTTACTGGTAATCTACCAAGCACGATTTATAAACTTAGCTTTAAAACTGTGTAAAATATGGGTTTTCAATTTTCTAGGAAAGTTTTTATCACTAATTTTTCTTAATTTTGTAACTATGGAAGATTTAGGGTTTCCCGACTGGTGAGAGTGGAGTGTCTGAGTGCGGTCTAACAGACGCAACCAGCAAATTGATAATCCGATTTTTGAAATAGCCAACGGTCTGAGTTTGGAGTATTATAAAATTGTGGGAATGTATATGTGGGTCAAATCGATATTCTCTTTAAACTGTTATCGATTTTCGACAACAAGTCAACGTGACATTTCAAATTAAGCACTTTTTCTCAGCCAGCCACGAAGTATTTCTTCCCAGTAATTCTTCTAAAAAAATGGAAGAAAATGGTATGGTAGAACGGACATCCAGGCGGACATTGCACAAAACCAATATACTCTTCCAACTTTAATATCATAGTAAACAAATAATTTGTTGTCTTAACGCAAACTTATGTATTTACTCTGAGCCGATTACCGGCCAAGCCCGTGCCTATGATAAATATTCGCTTGTCCTATTTACATTGGGAAGAATGATGTGAACTTTTAGTGTTTCAAAATTGAAAGTTTAAATTGAATATATAATATACTCAAAAGATTATTAAAGAATCCTAATAATAATATGTAATCACTTAACTTCAAAATTATTGGCACTGGTTAACCTCCTTGGTGCCACAGATTGCCTTAGGCAGGTTGTTGAAAACTAATGCTTAATTAATATCACAAAAATAATAATAAAAAAAACCACAGCCAAGACTGATTTTCTTGAGTTAAGTAAAAAATATTACATTGGTCATAGAGCATTTTACTTATTTAATGTCGATTTTTAAGTCAACACAAGAAAATTTAAAAATGTATCTGTTCAAATTAAGGAACCAAGAAAAAATGTGAAACTTAAAACTCAACTATTAAGCTGTGAATAGGCCAACCGCACTTTATGTAAAGACTGGGGACATCCCCAAAGAATTCCATCAGACCAAAAATATAAATTCAAAAGGTTAGTAAATTATTACGAGCAAGTTAAGGATTTTTAAATAAATTAATCTATAATTGCAAGCATATTTCGACGACAATTTAGAGATGGAAAGTTAATTAAGTAAAGTCCCCTGCAGTAATGCTAATTAAATCAAGGTCGTGCCAGTACAAACTATCTTTGCACTGGTTTAATTTTGTTATGATTAAACGGATATTGTGTAGAGAAACACATTTTAAAATTAGAAACTTAAAAAATGTTTAAAGTATCTTAGGTGTTAATGTATCGTTAAACTTTTTTGGCCGCATGATAAATCCAAGAAATTAAATAGCTTTATTGACAAATAGGTTCATTAGGGTTGGGTTACTCAGGTTACTCGATGAGGAGGTGGAGTTCGCTTAAGAGACTGTTTCTCCATTGTGGAGCCTGCTATTGGAGGGGAAAAAGGAGTTAGGATAGATAATCAGTTTCTAAAGTAGAGTAGGAATTTTTGAATATCCGTCGACCGTCATTCATTTCTGATTGGCCAAGAACCCAAAAAAGTCCGATTAAACAAAACTAGAAACATGCTACACCAAACACGACGGCGAAGACGGTTTTCAAGCTGTGTCGTCTTCCAAACCGGTAGGACCCAATGTAGGGTCAGACGAAATGCACGCTTCAAAAGTTTAATGATAGTGTTGTTGAATTAAAGAAGTAGATCATTTAGAACAAGGTTCCACAGTACGGGGATGTGACATCTTCGAGCAATGTGTCTCTCATGATCTTCTTTCTTATCATTGCAGAGCTGAGTAGATTGTGGTGTTGGCAATACCGTCCCGATCTGCTCATCTGTTTTGAATGTTGCCCTCGTTGTAAGCCTATTTGTGTTTCCTTAAACTTGTCCGAATTGATCTTAAGCCTTGGAGGACAGTTGATCTGACAGCATTATAAAAATGCGTTACTCATAATTTCCGTTACTATTTAAAATAGGATATATAGGTTCCTCCTTTTACAAATTCTTACCACGGTTCTTGGCTTATATTCATCTCGTTGGAAAAGTTTATTTTATCCGGGAGCTCAAAAATTCTTTCATGAAAAAGCAGTATTAGGTGGGTTATACATCAACCAACCTCTCATCGACAAGCCAAAACAGTGGGACAGTTAATGATCGGACAGTTGTTTAAAATCTTTCTTTCCGGGTCCTTTTTGTAGCACCAGCATATAACCAAATTGAGCAATGCCTGAGAGAGCTGAAGCTGTCAGAGAGTACATGGAAACCTTATCTAGGCACAATATTTCAGATAGGTATTTATTAATGCTCGAAAGATTTCAAGTCTAATTGCTAGTAAAGTGTTTAGCTTACAGTTGATTTTGACAGATAGTGTGATATGATGGTAAAATTTAAGTTTATAATTTAAACATAAATAATTTACTTAGTTTAATCTCTCAAGTGCCATTCTCTCGAAAATACAATTTATATACTCGGAACAATAAATTTTTGCTTATGCAGTAAAAGACAGTGATAATCAAAATTAAAGGCCTTACTGAACTTAGTGTAAATCAAGTCAGTTTGCATCTTTTTCTCAAAATTAGTTATCCCCAAGGAAGAAAATACATTGAAGTTTTATTATTCCATTATTTCCATTATATATAAAATGGAAAATTCAGCATAGGTTAGACTTTGATAAGGGGTCTTTATAATGAACAGAAAAAGAATAAATTATAATTTTGTTCAATAAATAAGCTTTCTTTAATTTTATAAGCACATATATATAAATAAAATAGTTATTCCTGCAGGAAACGATAAGCTCGATAAGCACAGCCGGATGGCAACTTAAAGTTTGTTATGCTGATATTATCAATAAATATAAAACATTATTACTTACTAAAAATAACACCAAATAAAAAATGAGAATAAAATGTTTTGGATCTTACATAAGATTGTTGAACCTCATAAACTCATTATTTTCTGTAATTTATTGTTTTTATAAACTACTGAATTTATCTTGTTCCATACAAGGTTTGACCAATTTCTTTAACTTGCGCATTACATTTTTGCAGACAAATAGCTCACTTTAATATTATTTATTATAGTTGGTAAGTGTGCGTTTGGTTTTATATAAATAGATACTTAAAATTTTATTTCAAATAATAGTCTAAAGGTAAGCAAGTCTTCAACGAACATTTTAATAATTGTAAGTAATAAAACTAAGTCTTTTCACATGACCAAGAAATGAACTTATGATTTTTCTTATGTCAGTTAAGTAATATTTTGTTTCGATTCTTAAATTATATGCTTATGTGATATTTATGCAAAATAAAATGGACCTCATTTATTTGTTATACTTTGAAACCATTAAAAATTGTTTTTTTTTACTATGTGTTATTATTATCGACGTTTCAAATCAAGTCTTAAAAAACTGAAAACAAGAAGGACTAAAACATAATATTTCGAGTCACACGAGCATAAAATGTTGGTCTTCCGATATTGACAAATAGAATTTTTTAAATTAAAAAAAATCGTATTTATCGTATATAAATCGATTTAAAATGTCATAGAGCGTGGACGAAGATGTGAGTTAAATATTAAAAAAAAATCATAATATATTTTTTTACATAATTTCCGTGACAGAAACCTGGAATCTAGACCAAATCGCTCTAATTTTGTATTCGTCTTGCATTCTGATAAGATACTTGTCCGCGTGCCTGAGTGTCCCGAGTATTAATCAGGTCAAAACATTTTAGATTAGTCAATTTTACGATCCCCGTCGATGATATCGATCAACAGCTACTCTTTGAGTACAGCCAGAGAGCACCGAATGGCTCAGGTGTGGGAAGTTCAAGCTGATGCTTGCGAAGGACGAGCAGCAGCGGTTTTTCCATTAGGTCCCAAATTACCACGAATGTGCGCGAAAATAATCTATGAATATGTGTAAGGAGAGTAACAACACTGTATATTTGCGTGCAACATTAGTATGATTGCTGAACGAAAGACTGAAGACTCTACTACGTGACGGACTTCAGACAGTTCCCATGGAGAAAGTATACCAGCTGTGAAAACTACTTCAGTTTCCGAATGTGATGGTATCTCTATGAGTTAACTGGGCCCAGTTGTGGGGACCGTGAGATTGAGAGTCAGACATACATTTTTTCTGAAAATTACACTTTGAACTATAGTCGTAGTAGAATAGACTGAACCAGATCAAGAAGGGCTTTGAAAAAAACTGTTTCAATGGAAAAAAGAATGAAACTTTTGAATGTATTTCGATAGCGTTAAGCGGCCAATTTTAGACTGTCTATTGGATCAAGCGAACCCTAAGGTCTGCTAATACATCCACAACATCCGCTCCCAATTTCCTGATTCTGGGATGGTTAGCACTGTTGACGCAAATTAACATTCTATGGTAATTTAACCAATCAATGGCTTTATTGGATGCTACTGTAAAAATTTGCAGCTCGATCAGTCTAAGCCACAACCGTTTGGAAAAGTATCTCCAAAGAATGGGAATGGTAAGAATTTTCTGAGTGAGGAAGCCATACAAGCAATGAGGAAGACCGCGACAAACACTGCCCCTGTACTTGTGCTTGCATACTTATCCATTATTTTTCTTCTACAGAGCTATTCCATCGTGGAATCGCTTTGTAGCTGTCCAGGCCATTATCTGCATCAATGAAAATCCTAATCGGGACGCTATAACGCTGGTCATTGCAGCTGGCAAGGCAATATAGAACATCGAAAGGGCAGCGAAAACATGGCGATATTTTATCGCTCAATGTTGATTTAGAGCGATTGATGGATTTTACTAATTGGTCAATCAAGTACGGCAACAAGACAAGTTTCCAAATATTAAGAATGAGTACCCTATTATCCAACATATATATTATATTTTATATAAGATGCTGATGTAGATGAGACGGATAAGCATGATAGTTTCTCAAGAAAAGCCAAGTAAATTACTGAGTGAGACAGTGTGTAACGTATCAGTAACATAAGGCACTGAAAGTGGTAGTAGCCGATCGGTACTTTTAAAAACTACATGTAAGCTTTTGATTCAAAGATCACGTTTTTAATAGAGATGTGTGATGCTTCGGCATTAAAAGTGGTTAACTTCCTCGTAAGTGAGGATTTTTAACAAGTCAGTTTTCCAACAACTTAAACAGCACGACTGAGTATCATCAAATTTTAACGGTATATACCAAATACCATTAACCCCTTTTAATGTCGATCGACATCCTTGGAAAGACGATTTCGTAAAATTCAAAAGCTTAAATTGTTATGAAGTACTATTAACCAAACACGCTCCGGTGCTTCAAGGCCATCAAACAGGTAGTCAGATACAACCAACTCTCAGACGCTGAAAAACAAAACCAGAGCGAAAAACGCAGTGAGCGCTAATATGCACTGTGCATGATAAAAACTTATCGACCGTCCTCCACAGCAGCTGTTTAACAAGTTTTATTATGAAAACGATAAGAGTCGCCCTGAGACTATCTTGGGTGTCTGCTTTATTGAAAATCGAATGAGCTATAAATACTGAATAATGCTAAGTGATATGGTTACCGGCACGTAGTTCTTTCGATTTTGTTAACGTATATAAGCCTACTTGGTGTTTCATTTATATTTTATTCCAAAATAATTAAATGTATTGTTCAATATTATTATAAAGTTTAATTCATAATACAAAAGTTGGCTCAATAGATTGCAAATAAATTAGATTTTTGAATATAAAATTAAGTATTATAATGTAAAGGTTGAATTGATGGACAATATAATTGATACTCTGTTTAATATTTCTAGTTATATTATACGGGCTCTCCTTTGTGAAAATGTGAAAGAAAATTAATCGATTTAAAATTGGTTTGCAAAAATCGATACATCGCTGCTTCGATGTTATTGTTAGTATTTTGATACAGCTGTGCAACATTAGAGGAGGATTAATACCGATTTATTTATCAAGAGGCAAATGTTCATAAGCATATATTTTGATTTTGCTGTTTGCATAGTATTCTAAACAATTAGAATGGGTATGTATTTAACATTGTGCGCTGTTGCATTTCATCCAAATAGAGAATACATGTAATAATTGTTATTGAACCAATAACTACAAGCATAAATATGCAATGCACTAGCGTATTAATAAGCGTTTCGTACAAATGTATTTATACAATAACGAATATTAAGTAGCTTGAAACTTGTTGTCTTAGGTTGTAACGACGTTGTCTCAATAACCAAACTGCAAAAGCACCTGTCCTTGTTAAAAGATGAATACACAAAACTACAACTCAGTTATGTAGAATTAGAACGCAAATACAACGAAGTTGTTGCCTCAACAGCCGATGCGGAGAGCAGTGGTGAATTCAGCAGCTTTGTGTCACGACTCGCACTAACGGCCTCTTCGCTATATGGACGCTCCATATATTCCGACATACAGATTAAAACCAACAGCAACGGTACAATTATGCCGGCACATAAATTTGTCCTTCATGCACGCTCGGAGAAATGGAGAAATGAGGCATTGGCCAACGCAAAAGAGTTAGATTGGAGCGATTTGGAGGAGGATATAGCCACAGCGCTATTGCGCTGGATTTATACTGATGTTGTTGATTTGCAACACGATCGATTGACATTGGGACTTTTGCGAGTGGCCCATCGCTTTTCTTTGCCCGCTCTTTTAGGGCTCTGTGAGAGAGCTTTGGTGGCCTCAGTGGGTGTACGATCTTGTGTGCGGTTCTATTGCGTTGCTGAAGAATCGGGTGCTGCTATGCTCCTTGATTACTGTTCGGGAATTATATCTACGCACTGGGATGATTTAACCCCACAGGACTTTGAGCACATGTCTGGACCACTACTGTTTAAAATGCTCAAAAGCAAAACCAAATATCCCCTCCATGCGGCAGTCAGACTTTTGCGCGAAGATGTTGTTTGCTTGTGTCTTGCTGAAAATGCTGCTGTGGTAAGTAAATTGAAAAGCCCATTTCGATAACTATTCTCTCATCTCGATATAAGACTTTGCTTGAGGCTCCGAAAAGAAGCAAATATATTTTCTAAATTGGTAATTATATATTCCTTGTTTATAAGTAAATCTATTAATTTTACTTTATCAAGAACGTCGAAAATGTTAGACATGAAGTATTTTATTTTGATCATGAGGTAGCTGTTTATAAAACAAAATACATCTCCAGCTCTGTGATCGGCACGGTTACAAGTAAAAAGTGTGTATAAACCATTTGTGGGCTTTTTAATTATTTGTTTACTCTGATTCAGTGCAATATCCGTCTATCCTTCCGTATGTATGTACGCAAGTTTTTTCCAACTTAAAACTTTAAGCCTACAAGAAATCTCGAATGCAGTGCTACGTTTTCCGATAGGCTGGGAAATCAATACCATTTATACTCAAACTTTAAAGGCTGTTAACCAAATTTCGAGTGATAATTGCTGGGATTAAAGATTGCCAAATTAATTTCACGACCAAGCACACACCACCCTCACAAAAAATGTTTTCAAATCTATATTTATATGTAAGTTATAACAACGTTTTTAAAAGTGGAAGATTCTTTAAAAAACAAAATGGAAAAAGGGAAACCATATTTTAATCACCGTCTTCAGCGTGTTTAAAAAATTTTGTGAATAATTAAGAAAATTAACGAAAAATAGAATAGAAAAAATAAATAACCACTTTATTACTTACAGTTAATTATATATTAAAGCTAACATTATTTGAAACATGTATTCTTTAGTTGCGTTCCGTATACTGTCATTAATGGCTTCGCAACGTCTTCTCATTGAATCAACCAAGATCTGGCATAGTTGTCCGAATTACACTCCAAAGTGATCCGCTGATAATGAATCTCTGACATCAGCCCATAGATTTTCAAAGAGATTGAGGTCAGGTGTCTGGGCAGGCTATTCTATTGCTTTCTTGCAGGTATGCTTTGGGTTATTGTCTTGTTGGAAAACCCATATTAGTGGCTTCTCATATTCTGTTTGGGATAGCATGAAAGGATCCAAAATTTTAACGTGAATGTGTAGGCTTCTTATGGCATTGAATCAATATATATATAAAATATATATAATACCATGTAATCAATTCAGAGTCCTCCATTTCTATAATTAAAAACTCAATTGTAAATGTCCTATCTCAGGAATAACTTTTTCGCATGCACAGGTGGTGGTTAACCAATTCTTACGAATTATCTTTGGTCTGTTTTTCCGAGTTTTCCCCAATTCATGCAACAAATGTTGGACCATTTTGCATTTAAATACCCCCCGAAATCTTAAAAATATTCCTTTTTTTAAATTTATTTATAATTTTAATTTTATTTTAAATTAAATTAAATTTCTTACTTTTTGTATTTTTTGTGTCGACTGATTTTAGTTGACAATAAATAAATAAATAGTCCACACAAGCCAATACCATTATGCTTCACCATCCATGTTTAATAGCTTTTCTTGTGGATTTTATACATACAGTACAGATTTTATAATACAGTATTGCTAGTTTTAAGAGCACCTGATGTACGGACGAGAGCCATTTCTACCAAACATAACAACTTTACTGAGCTCCCTGAGCTATTTATTATTATACATAACACCCTTTTTTTATATACAAGTTCTAAATATTACGTTCGCAGCCAATCATGGAACAGAAATTAAATAAATCATATTTAATCTTAAACGTAGATTAGATAATGTTATGGGGCATGACACCCGGTCTGAAGCACTTGACACTCTATAATACCGTTCGGCTTACATACTCATTTGCCTGGTTTTTTTAATATCAGTTTAAATAGTTTAAATATCAGTTTCAACATTGAATCCCTATAAATCTTAACTTTCTCCTGCTGAACGCCAGGCAGAGTCGATGAATTGACGGTAACTTCGGCAGTAGTCGAAGTCAAAATTTAGATGTCGACAGTTTGGCTTACTCATAAAGGGTATGTCATCTTCAGCATGCCTTCACTTTTTTCTATTATGTTCTTTGAAAGTTTTATGAAGTTGTTTACTTATTTTCACATTGATTACTATATTGTAGTAAACCTTTGCGAGTTTTGTTTAGTCGGCTATTCATCTTCCAATTATTCTAAATATACCTGACCACTGCTAACGCAAGAAGCAGAGGCCTATTGAACGTGCGCAACACAATTCGTACGACTATGCTGCCTGAGCATAGTTTATTGTTCTTATTTCTTTGTGTTTCTTGTTTACAAGGCATAATATTTTAATTTGGATTTCAAAGGTTGGTGCTAAAAGTGCTTAAAGTGGATCCAGTCATTAAATTTATTGTTATTGATATATAGTCACTGAATGGTTTATTGTTAACATTTAAATCAAAATTGATATTCTAATTTTTAATTTGAGCTATATATTAAGGAAAACTGTTGTGGCTAACCTCAACAAAAGGAATGAAGATTTATTAAATATGTTTTAGGGGTCATTTGATAATTTCTGTAAATGCAAAATTCATGTCAGAACAAGGAGGAAATTATAATCTAATAATTATAGTCTAAGCATCTTAAACATGCTTACTGTTGGCAGATTCTTAGAAGAAAAAATGAGCAAATCGAACACCCTTTTTTTATTTATGTAATACGTAGTTATTTATCTATTTAATAAACGAGACAAACGCAGCAAAAACGAAACAATATTCAACAAATTCAGCCACACATCATTTTTATTTATCTTCAGTATGCGTAAAAAATTGGATTGCTATTATCACAAAACGGCATACAAGATATTTTGTTAATAACATAGATTATCACAACAGCACATAATTCATTATTATAAATTGCACACGTTTATATTTTAAAATGAAACATTCAATTAGAAATATGTGGCACCAAATATCAAAATGACGTTCAACAAAATAAACACATTTAAAAATTTTCTATTATGAATGAAGGAATTAGAAGAGTTGCACAATTTTCCGCGGCAATAACAATGCACGTTTTTTGACCCGGCTAAATTGTTACCCTGAATTTCCTTGCATCCTTCCTCGTATACCTCCTCCACTAAGTGCTCTTGCTCCCATTGCCTATTGCGAAATATCTGCAAAAAATCAGAGTTAAAAGCATTTGAATATAAATGAGCATACTATTTAGTTTTGCTTTCACTAGCAAACAAATTGCAAACCTGAGTAGTGTTCTTTTGCTGTGCACAGCCTCTTGTAATGGTTTCCTGCCGCTGTCTATTTTGAATGTGTAAAATGGAAATAGTTTTTAAACACATCGTAGAATATGGGCACTGAACCATGTAAGGAGACGACTCTTCAAATTTTGAACACAATGGTGTAATAATAGTTGCATTGTCAGCAAAATATTTTTCCACAGTTACGGAACATTTGTAACATTGTAATATATCTTTTGCTGTGCACTTGCCTGAAAGTAGAGTTGATGTATTAATATTGACCACAATGAATATATATATATATAATATATTTCAATGGTGAAAATTAAATAATAATATGGAAAAGGCATAATATTTATACATTTTGGAGTCTTTAGTGTAGTCAGTTATATTCTCTTAAATCGGTGTCTCCGTAATATGCAGGTCACCACTTTTTATATAAAAATTTCGATATAATTTGTAATAATTCTTCAGCCTCTGACCCACATATCTCCCACAATTCGGTCAGTGAAAGTATGTTACACAATTTGAAAGCTAGAGTCACCAAATTTAACACGGATATTGCTAGTAGCAACCCCTCGAAGCGTGAACCACGACCAATTTCGCCCCCATATGTCATTTGCCACCTGTTATCAGCTGTTATTACATTGGTATCAGCAATTCCAATTACTAATTATAGTCTGAATCCATTAAAAATAATTAAAAAGGGATTAATGGATTTATTGTTTTTTGTGGCTGTTATGGCTTCTTAGATCTAATTATAGGGGTATTCAATCTGAATTTAGAATGCGATTATAAATAATAAGAGATTATAAATTAGTCTGGATTTTCTAGAAGTTCGTTTTAGAACTATATGTAAAGATGTATATAAAGTGTATATATGCACATAAATAGTGGTATGTACATTTAAAATGCAAACTTCTATTAATATATTACGATATAATATTAAAATACCAACCTAAACCAATAGTAACAGCGAACACAATAACGGTTTGGCACAAGTAAGCAAAACTATTGCAGTGTGCAGTCCAACTCATACTTTTAATCATTTGGTATATTCTCACATATGTATGTGCGTGTAATTATGCTAATATCTGTATATAAAAATAACAATATGTTTATGCATGTATGGATGTACATATGCATATGCCTTCTTCCGTTCAAACAATAATACATGTGTGCATCATACATATATATATATGAAGCATGTAACACATTTGTTGATTATTCTTCTGTCGTGCGATAAAGACATGCATATGGCTGTTATTTATGTATGTGTGTATAAAATATGGCACAATTTTGTGTATGTATGTAGAAACTCTTTCACATAAGTATGAGTGTCCATTAAAAAAACAAGTCACCGGCAATGGAGAAAGTGCTGCCGAATTCCATTCAAATGTACAATGTACAATGTGTTATATATATATGGCATATATATATATATATATATATATATATGCATACATACATACATATATGTGCATTTGAAAGGAGAATTTAATATTTTTTTTGTTCACTGTTATTATTATTTATTTTCCGTTTTTTATAATTGCAAATGGAGGAGATACATAATATAAACATATGTATGTACTTTTGTAAATAATTTTCTTTAGAACAGCATTAAGTATACAACTACCACGCACAATTATCAATAACATAAATGTTCGCACACAGCAACAAAGAAATAAAAAAAACAATGAAGGTTGTTGCTTTATGTCTAAAGAAAGGCTGAATTTCAAAATCCCATATCTGCATTGACGTCACAGTTTCACATTTATTGGGCAGCACTGCAAATGGGAGAAATAAGATTGCGCAGGCCGTGAGCCAACAGTGATGCTCATTTACGTTCCACTACACAAATGACCAAGTGCGTATTCAAAATATCCTTGATAGCCACAGCATCAGAACTTAATAGTTGTTGATATAATGTAAAACTTGGGATAGATTTAACAATATTTTTTAGAGACATCAAAAGATTTGTATTCACTCAAAATCAGCAATACTTTTTCCTGTAATTTGCCCAAAGATATTGTCCATTTATTTTCTATTCCATTATATATTTTGTGGAGCTGTGAGTTTTAATCGTTTTTTTGAGCGAGCTACACATCTTTAAAAAAACGGACATATATTTTTCGTCTTGAATTTAATTATTAAATAGCACAAACGTCCAAAACATTGTAATTAACGTTCATTACATTATTATCCTTCTTCCGGGTACGCAGGCAGCCCTAGCTATCGCACCGAGCTAAACGATGTATTGCACGAGCAAAATCTGAAATTGCTGTTTCTCTGACAAATTTTATACAAGCACCATTTGAGGTTTGCTCGTAAAATGTTTATTTAAAATATATTTTCAAGCTTGTTTGCTGAACAGATTATAAATAATTAAAAATGCATATGTGCTAATTTTTCATATGGAAATTGCTATTTACTTTTGCGCTTTTGCAAATTGTAGCATCAAGACTCCCCAGAAAATCTGACGGAAAGATTTTACGGTTCGCAAATTGTATATATTTAAGTTATACACCGATTAATGATTTTTTAAATACGCCAATTTTGTGCTTATTTTTTATTTATGCATTCATTGTTTACACTTCCATTTTAAGTCCCCATTGCCGTTATTGTGTGAGTGGCAAAGTTAGCGCTTGATTTAAATAAGAAGATCGATATATTTTTACATGTCTTTGCCAACCACATAATAAATCAATTAACTAAAATATTTTTGTGTCTTAGAGATGGTCTCTACAAAATTCGAAAAATCATCGCAATAGAAATGTAAAAAATGTTGATAAGGACTTACGAACTTTACTATATATAAAAGCTATACTATACTAATAATCCAATCGCAAAGCCTAGGTTACTGCACCACCACAAATAATCTCAGGAAGATTTTAAATTAAAAAGTCCAAAATAGTAAACAGAATTGGTATAATATTTGATTTCAATTAAATATGAATCTGATGGGAATACCAAATCATTGAAACGGTCATTACAGTTTCGCGAAGATTTGACTTAGGAAAGTTTGGACGGCATTTGATCTTGACGGCACCAATATATTTGGATTTAAGACCACACAAATGTTTTTGTACAATCAAAAAATTTCTATCAAGCATAGTCCAAATTGATTGAACAACAGATGTTCAAGATAGATCTGTGCAGGCAGTAAAAATTCAAAATCGTCCTCCCAAATAGGAAAAATTCAAATTTCCCTAACATTATAAATTATAATTATTTCATATATGTTAATAAATATCACTGGTATATATTAAAATTTCCAGTTACCAGAATTAGTGAATAGTTTGTCCGAGCATGGACAGCTCCCACTACAAATGGCCTTGTCAGCTAAAAACATTCAGATTGCCAAAACTCTTGTAAATAATGGATCTGCTGACGTTAATGCCTACGACGCCAAAGTAAGTTCTGTAATTAAGCTGGATATAATACTTCTTCAACAAACATTTTTGTCCAGGGATCGACACTTCTTATAGATGCTGTAAGGAGAGCTGATCATTTTGCTGCAAATTTCCTCTTAAGCCAGAAGTGCCTTGTTGATCTTTTGTCCAGGTACTTAAACTAATTCTGCCACTGAATAATGTGACATTAATAACTGCTTGATTATTCCAGGCCATCATCCGATACTGCATTGCATATCGTATGTAACTATGGGGAGACCCAGGATAACTCCAATGATTTTACTCAAATGACTGATATTGGAAAACAAATTATAGATTGCAAGCCAAACGTAAATATAAAAAACTTGCACGGTCAGACGGCGCTCCACATTGCGATTACATTTCATAACATAGTTATGGTGAACCTATTGCTCGATGTGCCTGATATAAACATTAATTTGCGCACCAATGACGAAAAGTGTCCTCTTGAATTGAGTTTAACCGCATTTAATAAGGAAAGCTTCAATCTTGCCGAAAGGCTTCTTAAGATGGGAGCAAATCCAAATCCCTTAAAATCAGAGACAAAGAACAGCCTATTGCAAGTACTCATCCTAGACGGACAAGATTTCGAAAATGCTGCAATATTTTTATCTGATTTTGCTAACCTTAATCATCTGAATAACTGTGGAATGTCCGCCGTTCACATTGCTGTCCAACAGAATATGCCAAAACTTGTGGCTAAACTGCTTAACACAGGGGCTTCGCCTAATATACAGACGAATGCAGCCAATATGAAATCTCCACTGCATATAGCAGTCGAGGTAAATGCCCGAGAAATTATTGAAACCTTTGCTAATTTTTGCAAAGATGACTCCGAGAAGATAGATTTCAACTGCAAGGACATAAATGGAGACTCGCCACTCAGTCTATGCTTAGCCTTGGATCGAATTGAATTGGCTCCAATACTAATTGCCGGTGGTGCAGATGTTAACGCGAGAAATAGTCAGAACTTGACATTGCTTCATCAATCAATCACAAGCGGGGACAGCGAAAAATCAGTGTTTTTATTGGACCAAGGTGCTGAAATCAACGCATTAACAGGTAAAATATATATAGATTCAACGACCCTATCCAATCGGCTGGGTTTGGACATACATTTTTCGAGGCATGCGCTTTTTAGCTATCATGCCATGTCCATGTCCATATTTTGATAAATAGATAAATTTCAAGCAAATACTTTTAATGCATATTTTATTTAAATTATAGGTGATCAAAAGTCTGCATTGCAACTGGCTATAAGCAATCATTTACCAAAAGTCGTAGATGCCTTATGCATAAAGGGAGTGGATCTGAGTACCTTGGATAATACCACAGATCCGCCATTATGGACAGCCCTGGAATTGGGATTTGAGGATGTGGCGCAGATTCTTGTACGTCATGGGGTTGATACAGATTGCTGGAGCGATGGGCCTGATGGCTGCCAACAAACGTTGTTGCACCGTGCAATTGATGAAAACAATGAGTTCATAGCAATGTTTCTTGTTCGAAACCAATGCGATTTAGACTCACCGCGTCAACCCGGCCCGAAAGGATCAGGTGGAGAAGAAGCACGTGACAAAGCGTCGCCCCTACATCTCTGTTGCCAATGGAATCTAACAAAGGTTGTTCAAGCACTTATTGATCATGGTGCCAATGTTAACGCTGTAGATGCTAATAACAAAACAGCAGCACATATCGCTATTGAGAACCAACATGAAGATATAATTAACATTCTACTTTGCCATCCTGGCATAGACCTAAAGTTGCGGGACAAATCAGGCCTTACACCCTTTGCCACTGCTTTGGCCATACGCAATCACAAAGCCGCACAGCGCATACTCGAAAGACTTCCAAATGCCGCTGAGATAATGGATCAGCGTGGTCGTAACTTTCTTCATGTGGCCATCCTAAAAGACGACCTGGAAAGTGTTCTGTTTTTATTGGCTATACAAGTTGATGTTAACTCCCGGGTACACGACGCATATCAATCGACTTCACTCCACCTGGCAGCCGCATCGAAAAATGAAATGATCGTACGAAATTTAATTTTAGCAGGCGCCCGGGTCAACGAACGAGACTCTGTCCAGAAAATGCCACTGCATATAGCAATTGAACGTGGAAACCTTTCGGCAGTTTCAGCGTTGCTCCAAAATAATGCCGATTATGACGCAGCTGATGCTGATGGAAACAATGCGTTACATCTTGCAGTGCACAGTGGCCAGCTTGCGATTGTTCGAGAGCTACTAACCGAATCGCGGGTAAACGCTGAGGCGACCAATGCCAAAGGTCGAAATCCGTTGCATGAGTTATGTAGGGTTGGGGAAGACAACTCGGGAGCAGCCATATGCGAGCTATTCCTTGAGTGTATGCCAAAGTATCCAATTAATGTGCCTGACATGGACGGAAACACACCATTGCTACTTTCATACATGCGAGGTCAGGCTCCACTTTGCAAGGTGCTCGTAAAAGTCGGTGCTTGTCTTGGTGCTCAAAACCGTGAAGGCATTAGTATTTTCAATTACAAACTTGCTACAGATCAATTGCTTAGCAAACTATTGGACCAATTACCACAAGAGTCGCCGTGGGCGGAATCAGAATTGTGCCAAGAGTGTGGCTTAAAGTTTTCTCTTACTATAAGGAGGCACCACTGGTAAGGAAAATGCTAAATATGTTTTATTTAGAAAATAATTAATCCAGAAATCAAATCGCATCGGAATCGAACTAAAGTCGTTAACCGAAATTTTCCGATTTGAATGCACAACAAAATTCGAAACCGGAACCGATATTATATATATTTTTGTTAATAATCGAAACACGGAAAACCATGTTTTTGATACTTCTAGTCGTTTCTCAGTATGAATGCTATTGAACTTGGTAATTGTAAATCGATAAAACCTAAATGTTTCCACGATTTTAAAGCTGATGACTCTCATAAATCGCGGATTTGTATTACTTATATGATTTTATTGTGGCTGTCCTCTCTCTATGGTGTTCATTCAATATCAACCAAGGATGATACCCTTAAATCATCCGATAGTATGGTTTCTTCCGCTTAGTAATGACACCGATGTGCTATAGTCCTGAAAGCTAAGAATGTTCTCCCGAAAGCCAGGCCAAAGCGCTTTTGGAGTTGCTACTTAATCCATCCCTTGTTGTTTATTGAGCGTATGTCCCCAGGTATACTCCAGTTATTCATTACCATCTTCTACATTACCGGGATCAATGCTTGGAAGGCCGTTTATTTTGAAGTCAGGTCAAACCACTGCCTTTTTGGGATCATATTGCCTCTAATCCCATCCATTCTCTTCATCCAAGGCGCTGCTATGAAGAGCTCCGGCATTACCTTTGACGATACGCAGTGATGATTTGTCGACATCGTATCGAATGATGTAGCCTGTACGCTTTCCACTGACGTTTGGTCTGACATCCTGGCCCATATTACAACTCCTTGTCATTTAGTGTCTGTCAATCAGTTAGAACTTATTTTTTTTATACATCTTAGTTTTACATTTCGATCTATTCATCAAACGTTTGTTACATATATTTAAGACCGAGACTTTATAACGTTTTTCAAAATCACTTTTTTTTATCGAATGTAATGCTACCATACTTTCACACTTACATCAACATTTATTCTTAACTTTCCCTTTAACAGTTTTTTATTTATAAATAATGCCACTCATCGTTCCTTTCAAATTTTCTGTTTTTTAAATATGTATATTTGTTTCATTTCAGTCGACATTGTGGGCGAGTCCTGTGCTCAAAGTGTTCCAATAACGATGTACCCATTCTTAAATTCGGTATAAATAAGCCTGTAAGGGTTTGCAACGTATGCTTTGATGTTCTTCAAGGAGGCAGCTGAAACGATTAACTTTAAAACGCTTGTTTTTGGAATTATGATGTGGAAGTATTTAGCAGGTACATCAATTTTATCAAATCATATGAGATTAAGCGTTTACGGCAGGTGCTCAAGTTAAACAACTTGACATTAATAAATGTTTAATCGTGTTGCCAAATATGTATAATAATATATATGAGAATAAGCCTTACGTACATCTTATATACAACTGATTTTTATCTTTTTTTAATTTGTTTTCAGATTTGGGAATAACTAACAATACCGGACTCTAAAACCCATATTGCCATTATAAGCATATTTATATTTACTTATATATTGGAAAACAATACTATGTATATTCGAAAACCATACTATATATATTCGAAAATAATACTATATATTACTTCGAAAACAATTTTGATTTTGTGTAATAACATTTGTTTGAATTATCAGTATATAACGAATTGAACATTTTATAGCGCAAATTTGTAAGCATATGTAAATAAAAGCAACAAAAAAGTAAAAAAAAGAGCATTTATGTACTCTCAAAACTCTCAGTCCTGCCACTGTCGGCCAAGGGAATTTCTGCGCATATGTTTTTATCTCGTTATCTCATTGCATTCTAACTCTTATATCTATATACAGTTTAGTCGTTCGGTAAAAAAAATATAATGAAGTTTTTATCTTATTGTTGATCGGGACCATATAATAAAGCTCTAAAGACAAATGCAATTTCGCACCACCGGCGGTTCCCAACGATTTTACGCATTATGATGGTAAACTTACCTTGAATAGATTAATAATAATGAATTTACCTTGATAAAACATGATTTGCATATATTTTCTTCCTATTAATTATATTCATTCCTTTTATAAAAACCTGTTCAAATACAAATAATTTTGAAGGAACAGTGCAAAATCTACAAAATTAAACAATTGTAGAATGCTTCGTAAAGACTTCCCGTTGAGAACGATAATACAGCTCAATACATTTTAGAGGGTTTTCCGGCAATAAACAGGCGATGTGGCTCTCAGCTTGTGGCTTACACCATCTGCACAAAAGAAATTGACTTTATCACGATTACCAGGGAGAGTAAAGTACAATAATCAACAGAAAGATTTTCTTGTTAAGTCCGATCTGATCTACTTTGCAATTTTGGAAATTTTCCTCAGCAAGCCACAAAATTGATGAGCTGAAAATGGTTTGTTTAGTTGTATGCCAACTGCAAAAACAACGTTAAATCAATTACTTAAAAACTTCAATAGTTTTACTCAAGGGTTCGGCACAATAATAAATATTTTTTTACATTATATTGTCCACTACTTGAGCTTCGAAAAAAGGCTATGAGCTACGCAGTGATCCAACTCAGCGACATAGTCGAACAGTTCCTCCATGCAGTTCTCGGTTGTTTTCGAACGTCCATTAACCCGGTCGTTGCATTCTTGATATTTGTTGTACAAGGATTCAATATTTCCTTTAGTCTGGCACTTATCCTTTATGTAAAAAAAAAAATACAAACATATTTATTATACAATAGAAACACATTACGGAAAGGCGAACAAAGTTCTTACCCTAAGAGTTGTTTGGGGATCAACCAGATCTTCTTCTTCCTCATCAGCCCTAACCACGGGAAGTCCGAAAAATTTCCAAAAGGCCATTTTATATGCTGTAAGTACTCTAATAATTAGAATTATGGATACTTGGATAATAACAACTTTCAATATTAATATAAAATAATTGTATGTATGTAAAAAAAAATCGTGAAAATAATGGTTATTTGACTGTTTCACATGTATTAAACATTGAAATACATATAAAGAGCCATAAGCAAAATCATGTCGATTAGAAATATTAACAGAAATTATACAAACACTGACGTTTTATTAGATGTTAATACAGTCCGAAACAAGTTAAAACCTTTTGTGCATCAATTGTGATGCAATCAATATGGATATTTTATTTGTGGTGCTGCCAGATCGGTCAAATTATATTCATATGTTCATATGTTGTACTAATATTTTTCTAACGGCGTTGAGTCGTATACCTAAAATAGATCCAATTATAATTTTCAATTTCTAATAATATTCCGGACATATGGTGAAAAGAAAACAACAAACCTTTTTTAAAAGCAAAAACTCATTCGTCAAAAAATACTGATTGAACAATAATCGATATAGTTGTATTCAGATATCGATAACGTTGATTTTACATCCCTTCGAGGCCTCGTTTTTTCTGTGTATTTTTTGTTCGACTGTGTTTTAATACTTCATATGTTGTTATATATCGCAAATTTTGTACATCGCGAATGGCATAACTGCAATGCTACCTTAATAGCATTGACTTTAGCGTCATAAAAACTGGAAAAGTCACATCCCGTCGAGGGAAAGATACCTTCAACATTTTCGTTCCCCCGCTAGTACACACCCGGATAGTGTGGGCCCGCCGACGTAGCGGTAGTCATCAGATACAATAAATGTAAGAACAAATGTTTATATTTTCCATTTCATTTTTGTGTTTGATATGTGAAAATAAATGCATCACAGTTCTAACTCCCTATCTTATTTTTTATTTAAGATTTCTTAAACGTGGCCAATTGCTCTTCTATGGATACAAGCAATAACTACCATTCAATTAATGGCGGAGAATCATCAGCAGAACAGGCACATGCAGGCACGATGCAGGGCTATCGTGATGGCTGTGCCTTCAATTCGTTGTCAAGTCAAACGAGGATGCATAGAAATTTTAAATTATTAGCGGATCCGCAGCTATTAAAATGTGGCACCAAGCTCTATCGATATGACGGAGTTGTGCCTGGCGACTCCACTTACCCCACAGTCACACCTCGCGACCCACGAAATCCACTCATTCGAATTCGAGCCAAACCTGTTGAACCGTTAATGCTGGTAATTCCACGGTAAGACGCAATTTCAATAGTGATATTATTTTAAAGAATTCTAAATAATGTATACTTTTGTTTTGAGCACAGGTTTGTCATCGATTCTGATTACGTTGGCCAGCCACCGGCTATTGAAGTAACGGTAGTCAATCTTAACGACAACATCGACCGGCAATTTCTTTCTAGCCTTTTGGATAAATGCGGGCCCACTGATGAGATAAACATATATCATCACCCAACGACAAACAAGCATCTGGGAATTGCACGTATCGTGTTTGAGAGCACTAGAGGAGCACGCCAGTTTATTGAGAAGTATAACCAGAAATCGGTAATGGGAAAGGTAAGTTTGGTGTTGGTGGTACAAGCAATGCGACAATGTTGTTGTTTTTCTATTCGCATTAAATGTGAAAGAAGATCTATGTAGCTTAAGTTTTTTAAGTCCGTACATTTTTGTATACAAAATAAACAAACCAAGATTGCTCTACTCTTTAGTATCGCTTGTAGCGTGGTTTGAAAATATTTGCCATTGTGAGCTAATTTGAATCCTTAAAGCCTTTAAATTAACCATATAATCATTTTTTTATTCAACAGATTTTAAACGTATTCTGTGATCCTTTTGGTGCCGTTTTGAAAAAAACCATAGACAATCTAACGAACCCCTCTGTACCAAGACCTGTTATTGGCACCATACAACATTCGACTACTCTAATTGCGGCAAAGGAACATTTTAATGATTGCTCTGAAAAGGACGACCTAAATGTGGCATCAAGTAGTAGTCATAACACGTTTCATAAGGGCACAGTGTTTGGAGAACAAGATGGTGATCGTCACAGAGACCGGGAGCGAGATCGAGATCGATTTATTAAAGATCGTGTACGACACTCCGTAGAGCGAGGTTATGACCGAGAGCGTGGAACACGTAATAAATATACCAGCTCACGTCATAGTCGTCATTATTATTCTCGAGGATCACGAGAAAAGAGTCCGGAATCAAGCAGGGATCGGTTATATAATGCACGAGACAGAGACCGAGATCGAGAACGAGACCGAGACATAAGGTCATACGACTATTCGCGTGCAAAAGGACGAGATAAATATGGAGAGCGCAATAGATCAAGAGATCATTCTCGGGATCGGGTAAGGGAGAGAAGAGATTGTCGCATTAGTTCATCTAAAGAACGGGATTACCGAGAACGAGATCGGGATCGGGATCGGGATCGATCTATTGAAAGTGATCGCAATGATCGAATTAGTGCGAAACATGATAATCGGTATTCGAGTAATGAATGTCCCAAAGATGAAAATGGGGCCTCGTCAGCGTTTAAAAACCAGCAATATTATTCTGGCATTCCCGGGTCTAATTTAATACCGTCTGATAATTATGGATATAGTCATTATGGCTACACTATGGGCGAAAGTATTCATTCATGGTCTAGCTCCTATAGGAGATGGCCGGCGGCACCACAACCAGATTCACAGCCTGCTCCGCCACCACCTCCACCAATGGAAGAAGAAGAAATTTGGGACGACCCACAACCTCCGCCATTGAATTCTTATCCAAATGAGAATTCGCCTGCAGCTGATTTGCTTGCTAGCATAAAGCCAGTATCGCCGAAGCGATCAAAGTCAAATAAATCGAATAATCTTGAGACAGTTGCCGAATCGGAAGTTAGCACAGAGAATGTTGATTTAGACACACGGATTGCTTTGATATTCAAAGGAAAGACGTTTGGAAACGCCCCACCATTTCTGCAAATGGATAGTAGTGATTCTGAAACAGATAAGGCAAAGGGCGACGGAAACAATGACACGGTTGAACTCCATTGTGATTCGAATAGTTCCCACAACAAAAAAACAACAGAGAAAAATGTTGTAGCCTTGCAGCAGCACGACGCCAGTGATATATCAAGTGACGACGACATTTTAATTAAAAAGGAAACGGTTAAGCAACCTCTTGAAAAGCTTGAATCAATTGACAACAATGATGACAACATGTCTTTGTCCAGTTTATCCTCACATGAAGAAACGACAAAAGTCTCAAGCCAAGCAACGAAAATTATGTTCTCTGCATACATGGATCCGCATGTTTCTCAACAAAGCAATTATTATTATCATCATTCAGCTTATAGCTATGGGCACTACCCGTCTGCCATGGGCGCGAATTCCGAATTTACTGGGAAGTATTTTTCGAATCCTGCATATATGCAATCTTCATATCTACCTGGAGTGGTTTCTACTGATGGATTCAATTTAGATCCGTATGTGCAGGCATATGGCTACCAGCATACGCCCACTGATCAAAATGACGAAATGAGACAAAATGTGAAAAAGGTTATGAACTTTATAGTTGAGGAGCTGAAACAAATTCTCAAACGTGATGTTAATAAGCGCATGATCGAAATGACGGCTTTTAAAAATTTTGAGGTTTGGTGGGACGAACAAACGGCGAAATCTCGTTTAAAACCTTTATTGTCAGTTGTCGATGTGAGTACAGTGAGTAACAACTCATTAGATAAAAATACAAGCCAAGAGAAGCCTCCCGACATTAACCATTTGATCAATCCGCAAAGAGAGATGTCAGATTTCCATCAATTTACCAGTATCGGTATACGAGCAGCAATGCCAAAATTGCCATCATTTCGACGTGTACCAAAACATCCTAGTCCCATTCCAGATAAGTCGGAGAGGGATCTTAGCGATCAAGAAGAAATGGTACAGCGTTCCGATTCAGACAAAGATGATTCAAACATGGACAGTTCCGATGCTCAAAATATCAACATAAAGCGACGCTCATTGCAAAGGGATGTTGGCAAATTGCGACTGACCTCGGACAATTTGCGTATAAAAAGAGAGGGAAGTGCTTCAAGTTTCTTTTCGTCATCAACATCGTCGTCATCCAATAGTGATGGTGAAAATGATGCTGACGAAATGGGCAATCGAGCTGAAAACGAAAGGAGTAGCGACGACGAAACCTTTGATGAAGACATCCCATCAAGTAATGCGAATGAAAGGGACAAGTTATCCAAAAGGCATCGACGGGCAATAAAAGCTGCAGAGGGGGGCCAACTAAATAACGTATATTCAGACTCTGAGGAAGATAATCATTCGATAAACCGGATATCAGCAACTAAGCGAGGTCGTACGAAAAAAATTGACATATACTCTGATACTGATGATGGTGATGATGACGATATTGATACCGACGGAAAGGATAGATCACATCACATTACTGCATCGAAAACTAATTTTATGTCATCGATACCATCCGATCTTGAAGATATTAGTAAAGATAGTTGTTTCGGTATCGAAGAAACTGGCGTTGCGTCAAAGTTTGTATCCGAAATAAAGACTGATGCGAAGGAGGAAACGGAAACAGAATCCCGCCGATCGCCTACACCTGTCCCGCCACCGGATTACAACGAGGAACCGGTTCAGAAGTCCGACGATCCGAGTACAGCAAAACCGCATTTTGAATATGATCGTATTTATAGTGATTCTGACGAAGAGCGCGAATATCAGGAAAAACGGCGTAGAAACACCGAGTATATGGCTCAAATAGAGCGAGAATTTTTAGAAGAGCAGCAGAAAAATTCACATCAGACAGATAATACATTAAAGATGGATCTAAAACTAGAGATTAATAAAGTATCTAGCTTTGAAATGCCTGAAACACCTGATATTACAAAAGTGCCTCCGACACCAGGCGCAAAATTAATATTTGAGGACTTAACATTCTTCAAGAAAGATGTTTCAGATGGCAATGAGGAAAGCAAACATTTTGTGTGCGCAGTAAAGCCTCAAGTTGGTGTAAAATGTGAGGATAACACGAATGTTCCGTTCAATAGCAAAGCTAATCCGGTTTTGAAAACGGGTGCTTATGAAGCACAAGTTTGTAACGGAAAACAATCACCTGCATCCTCAGACAGTGGATCGAGTCAAGCATCCCAAGCAAGTCAAGTGGCTTTAGAACATTGCTATTCCTTGCCACCGCACGCACAAGGTGATTTTTCGGCCGGTTCTGCAGTGGATCGGTTTGATTCGAATAACAAAAAAGAGTCGGATGACATGCAAGTTGCAAGGCCAGGCCCAGGAAGACCTCGCAAAGATTCTGTTCGTGCTCAAAAGAAAAAGAAGGAAATGACTGGCCGACAGACCAATAAGAAAAATAAAATTCAGTCACTGAAGCATACGCATTCCGAGTTAGTTCGACAAACTTCCAACTTTATTCCGTGCGAAATGTTTAATACCCGTGATCAAAACGAGGAAATGGTAATTTTATACAGTTTCCTTACCAAAGGCATTGATTTGGAGGACATCAAGTACATTAAGACCAGCTATATCGAGCATTTACAAAAGGAGCCATATGCGTAAGCTAAGAATCCCATCGAAATTTCGTACATTATTTAATAATTATTTTGGTTTTAAATTTCAGTACGTTTTTAAACAATACTCATTGGGTTAATCATTGCACCACAGACAGGGCATTTTGGCCCTCTCCTCCCAAGAAACGGCGCAAGGATGACGAACTGATGCGTCATAAAACTGGATGTGCACGTACTGAGGGATTCTACAAGTTGGATGTACGTGAAAAGGCTAAACACAAATATCATCATGCTAAAGCCAACACGCATGATGCGCAAAATGAAGATAAGAGCGATGAGCCGACGGCACTGACGAACCATCACCACAACAAGCTAATATCAAAAATGCAAGGCATTTCTCGCGAAGCTCGCTCGAATCAGAGACGTCTTTTGACGGCCTTCGGTTCAATGGGCGAGTCTGAGCTTTTAAAATTCAATCAGCTCAAATTCCGTAAAAAGCAGCTTAAATTTGCAAAGTCAGCAATCCATGATTGGGGATTATTTGCCATGGAACCAATAGCGGCGGATGAAATGGTTATTGAATATGTTGGACAAATGATTCGACCAGTTGTCGCTGATTTAAGAGAAACAAAATATGAGGCAATTGGCATTGGTAGCTCATATTTATTTCGAATTGATATGGAAACTATAATCGACGCGACAAAATGTGGCAATTTGGCAAGATTTATAAATCACAGCTGTAATGTAAGTATTACGAACGTCAAAATTGATTCAATTGTTAATTTCATATTTTTTGGTTGCAGCCAAACTGTTATGCCAAAGTCATTACCATAGAATCAGAAAAAAAAATTGTTATATATTCAAAACAACCCATTGGAATTAATGAAGAAATTACTTATGACTACAAATTTCCTTTAGAAGAGGAAAAAATCCCATGTCTTTGTGGAGCTCAAGGGTGTAGGGGTACGCTTAACTAAAGCAGATAAACTTCGGCTTTAGAATATGATACAAAACTACTGAACATAAATGTTAATGATTGGTTTGAGTTATAAGATATAATTACTGATATAAGAAGTATACAATATTATTTTATAAATGCAGTTACATTTAAATAGAAATTGATTTTTTTCTTAAGTAGCATTAAAGCATTGGCTTGTCCGTTAATTTAAAAACAAAAAATGGATTTCAGTTTATAAGATTATCGTACGTAATGTTTTGGTTAATAGCGGTAAAATTTAACATGATAAGTACATACATATATTGGATATGCAACACAAGCGATTTATGTTTACACTGTAAATTAAATAATAAAATATCATACAAAGAAACATTTTTTCGCAGTGCGAATATCGTAACGAAAAACTACGAACGGATTTTCTCAGACCAGTTACGGCATTAAAATATTCATATACTTAGGTTATCCAATTTTAATGCATTCTTTTTAATAGCAACAGTTGTGGCTTGTAAATACATATAAATCTATTAATGAATGCATAACGTGAATTAAAATAGAATATGAATAATCTGTATAAATTTAAATAACACAAAAGCATGTGTAAGTTTTCCTATTTGTATTAAATACATTATTTAAAACTATATGAAAATAATTGTTATTTTAACATTTTAATTTAAATCTGGCTCAAGGATTTATTTAACATAATTTAAAAGGAAAATCACTTTCATACTTAGCATACGAAACTCAATTTACACACGAATACACACATTATCAAAGAACAGCGATGGATTGAAATGCGCTGATGTACAGAAATATGGGAACGATTTCGTTATGTACAAATGCTCCTCGCAAAAAATAAATTATTATAGAAATAGTATTAAAACCGATAAATTTCAGGACTTCTGAAAGGACTTTTGAGAGACAAGAGTAATAAAAATAATTGTATTCCTTAACTAAATAATACATTTAAAAATAGGAACGCACTGGTGATTATCGGTTTGCAGCGGAATGCCCAAACAAATTGAAAGAGATGTCTCCGACCCATATGGTATATTTATTGTTGGAAACCATTAATGGCCCAATAGTTCAAATAGCCATGTACGTCTGCGTATTTCTATGCGAGGTAGTCCCTTAGCGAAGAGGCTATTCTAATAAAAGTTTAAAAATATCCATAAATTGTATGCAGTAAGCATTAGATATCGAAATCGGCCCGATTGGATTAACTGACATAGGAACCATATGTCGACAGATGAGTTATTGTATGAAAAATTATTTTTTTATTTGCCAAAATATCTAGTTACAAGTGATATTATGGTACTAATATTTTTCGGAAAAGTTATCGAATACAGAAAAATAATCAGTATATGTTTTAATATATGATAAAACTGTAATCTTCGGTGTGTTTAAGTTAGCTGTTATTTCTCAGAAGACAATATGCTGTCAGCCTCAAGTTATAGTAGTTATACTGACCCCATAAGGTATGGCATAGCTATATCGACTCCACTTTTGGTGATCAGGATCAGGTGAGGAATATAAATACTAATTTGGTTGAGTCTCAATGCCTTACACAATTCATCGAAAAATGAGATTTTTAATGTCTGAAGTACTTGCCAACTACAAATAGCACTGCATACTAAAATCAAAAGATACAGGCAACGAATGCAATATGGATTTACTTAATTAGATTCGAAATTCAGTTTTTTTAAACATTTATCAATTGTATTCGATGAGTTATTTTGGTTACAAAATTGATGTCTTCAAAAACAAATTGAACTATTTGAGCCTTGTTTACATAATAAAGAGCATAAATATACAACTTTAATCATTTCTGGCATAGAAAATCGGAAGACAAACACACAATTGTTTAAGACGAAATGTAAGCGATTTATTGCAAACTAGTTTTTAACGTTATTTGCATATCCAATTGTGCTTGAGCTATGTCTCCCAGTGCAAGTTGGATTTTTTCTAGCAGCAGTTCTCCTTTTTGAACGACGTGTTCAAGTTGCTCTGCAGTTTCCTGGTTTTCAATCTCTAGCCGCTTAAGGCTGGAATTTTGTAGCTCAATAGAACTGTCTTCATTGGGCAATGACTCAATCAAAGTATCGATATCCTTAGCACATCGAGCTATTAGTTGTGCAAAAAGCTGTGCATAATCTTCCTGCGGCGGGTTTTGTATGGGTGTTTGCGAGCCTGTCCTGTCAAAATTAGCAAACTTGCTGGGGTAGGAGGTTTGCTGGATTACACCAATAGCATTGCAGAAGTGCTCGGCTTGCTAAAACAGAAACAATAAAACATTTTGCTATCAAATCAAATCTAAGACTTGACTCTATACTTCCATACTTGATTAACAGTGTCCTGAAGCTGTGTTAGCCTGTCTGCCATAGTTATACTAGTTATCTTTCCTTAAATTTTCATATTTTGCAAGGCTTGGAGTGCAGGGCGAAACATCGTTGCAACATGGATATATCGATATTTTGTCCGTGTTTTCCAGCACTACTTTACTGAGTTTGTTTTTCGGGATGGCAACTACGTTGATGTATCGATTTAACTTATGATATTATTTCTGTATGCAGACAGGTTATACGATATTTGTGCATCCATATAACACCGATCCTTTTCAAAATACACTTATTCATTTTATTAAATTAAATTTTCAGCTGTTCTCTTTTGCTGCTGTAATTAAAAATATCAAGGTCGTGTTCGCGTTTGTGCATGCACAAAATATTTTCGATTCAATTTTGAAAGCGGTCGTTTTGTTACTCCCATTTCCGAGATTGAAAATGTTTCCATGTGAAATTGGACGATGAGTGATCTTATTCTTAACTTAATTTTACATTATTATTTTTTAACAGGCGGTATGACTGACTTTTCATGTGCGTAAATTTATTATTGTTCTGGGTAGAAAAGCGGCGGTAGAGCTGATAGTCATACGGTGACTAACATGGATGATATGCAGCTGAAGGCACTAATGAACATAAATCAATCAATCTCCGACTCCGTGTAATTACTGTTATTTTAAAATAAATTTAATTAAATATAATAATCTTGAAAATTATACTTTAATTTTATTTAATTTGATTGTCGGTCATTTTTAAATTGTAATTTAAATTCTTTTCACCGGGTTTGCTTACATTTTCGCAGTGAATGCCAAATGTTTTTAGTGGAGGATCAAAAAATACTTACAATATTTTGAGTGCAACAAAATGATTTAGGAACATCCCCTAATGGCCAGGAGGCTTGTGGTGCAGCAGTCCCCTAAGACCTGCGAGCGAGAATGATAGCATCAAAAATGGATAAGAGCGAATTACTTTTGTCCTTGATATTTTTAATAGGTGCAGAAAAATAGTCACTAATTTTGGAAATTCGATTTCTACTAATTTCTCTTAAAGATTGTCGTATGCGTTTCGTGGTCATGCTTACATCCATCATCTACGCCTCTAAAAATTCTGAATCGCTTGTATCTTTCAGAAAAATATGAAGCGGGAACTGGCCAAGGGTGTGGTTCAACAGTCTGTCCGAAAACGAAAACCCAACGATTGGTCACATTATGTTAAGCCAGCTTGAACAACAATGCTCTGTTATAGGAAAAAATGTTCCAATCTGAGATTAACATGAGTTTAAGAGTTTCCTATTCGGATTCCCATTGTATATACAGTGAGAGCCAGCTCAAGTCGACCAGTGTCAATGAATATAAGTAATTGCCAGCCATAAGCTAATTATTTATTATTTTTCAAAAATTCCAAAGACCGATGGTAGGTACATATACTAACCACCAAAATTAATATATGGCCCTAATACACTGAGGTTTCCCAACCTGCTAGGTAGGATTATGTAAAAAATGAGCATTTTTTGAGGGGTATAAAAACTTAAATAAGGATGTTAATACTTAGTATGATATCCTTTAGCTTTGACAACTTCCCTTAACCTATTATTCATGGAAGATAGCAACTTCCTGGTAGCTTCTGGGCTGATTTTGTTCCACTCATCCCGCAGAGCATTTTTGAGGTCTTTGCTGGATATGCTGTGCTTCCGGATGTTATTTTCCAGCAGAGCCCACAAATGCTCAATAACATTTGTTTAGATTCATATTGTCTAGATTCATAAATATAAAATGCTTACATAGAAAATATTATGCAGCCACTGATAAGGCCACCGCATAGCGCAGCCGTTGATAAGGCGACCGCATTCTCACTCCATCGAGTACAGCCGCTTGTAAGGCGACTGCAGTCTAACTTCATCGATAACTCCTCCACTCAAGCTAGGTTCAAGTGCCTAAATTATGAGCTGTCAGCCTTTATTATTTTTACATTTGAACAATGCATGGGGCAACTATCAGCATCTCTCATGTTCATACTTGAATCTTATAGTCTAAGAATTTTGTATATAAGCCACGCATTTGATTCAATAAAGTCAGTGTTCTTCATAGACTCAATATCGTCAGACGTCTTCATTCATTTCTACCATCGCATTTACTGTGCGCAACGAAGGACCTCACTCTCCGCCGTCCAACTAGTTCAAGTGCTAGTTGCGACGACTTTTAGTAGTCAGTTTATGTACTGAATACTTCCCTTTACACAAACATTTTGGTGACCCCGACGTGATTCCTGAAGTTGTCAACTAGGCGACAAGGATAATCAAACTACAAAATCCATACTTGAAGTTGTCAACAAGGCGACAATCAAAGGATACCTACAATCTCCTAACTCAGATCACTATTCTGTGTTAGTGAGACCATCTGAATTTGTCAACCAGGCGACATATCAGAATAACAGTGTGCTCTCGATTAGATAAACGACCACTAACAACAAAGTCCATCAAGCGACAAAAATAAGAAACAGATATACCTATACATATTTGTAAAAGTCCAACAAGCGACAAAAATCTGTAAAAATGGCATCAGAAAAGTTAACCATCGATGAGTTACTTGATGTCCAGCAAGATATCGGCAATGAAATTGTACGGCTGATATCTAATTATAAAAAGGATTCCGCTGAGAGAAAATCTCAGACTGGTTACCACAGAATTAAAACAGACTCTCTCAATAAGAAATGGAGTTCTGTTCAAGAAAATTACGAAGTCATTAGAATATCTGGCGAGCTATTAGAAAATCATCAATACTTCAGCTACTATGAGGACATAAGAACAACTGTCCTGAAGTGCTTAGAAGTAATGAAAAACGATGCTGAAACTATAAATCAAGCCACAAGCAAGAGGCTTGAGATTGGCGATAATTAGCGTCAGCAATCCACCTTAGAACTCAAAGTGATTGCATTGTGCCGGCGACAAAGGGCAATGATCGCATCACTGCATCGCACATTGCACCAAAGCACCCCTATTGAGCACACATCACTAGAGCTCATAAAGAATCTATGGGCTCAAATCCAAGAAGTCCATTTTCATCGATAACTCCTCCACTCAAGCTATGTTCAAGTGCCTAAATTATGAGCTGTCAGCCTTTAGTATTTTTACATTTGAACAATGCATGGGGCAACTATCAGCATCTCTCATGTTCATACTTGAATCTTATAGTCTAAGAATTTTGTATATAAGCCACGCATTTGATTCAATAAAGTCAGTGTTCTTCATAGACTCAATATCGTCAGACGTCTTCATTCATTTCTACCATCGCATTTACTGTGCGCAACGAAGGACCTCACTCTCCGCCGTCCAACTAGTTCAAGTGCTAGTTGCGACGACTTTTAGTAGTCAGATTATGTACTGAATACTTCCCTTTACACAAACAACATTTAAATCTGGAGACTGGGCAGGTGGAATTATCATGTGGGGCCAGTTCCAGATGAGCCAGGACTGTACTATCTTGGCCTTATGCTTGGGATCGTTGTCCTGGTTGAACCGGAAAGTATGTCGGATTCCTTGCTTCTCGGCACTTTGGAGTAAATTTTCCTTTAGTGTGTTGAGGTACACATTCTTGTCCATAGTTGTCTCAATGAACACCAAATTCCCGACTCCGGCTGCCGAGATATATACCCATACCATGTCACTTCCCCCACCATGCTTGACTGTTGCCTTTACGTGTTTGGGATTCAGGTCAGTATTGGACTGTCGCCACACACAATTTCGTCCGTCTGAGTCAAAAATGTTGAATTTGGACTCATCTTCAAATATGACTGTGTTCCAGAACTCCAAATCCTTGTCCAAGTGGTTTTTGGGTAACATCATCCAAGTCCCTTTATTTTTTACGCTTATGAAGGGCTTCTTCCGTGGTACTCGGGCATACCCGAGATGCAGGATATAACTTAATTGACTACGAAGGATTGATCTATTTATACCGAATATATTCAACTAGAGGTCAAAAATTCTGGTTTTATGGCATGCAGGTGTCCACTAGCAGGTGGGGAAACCTCAGTTTTTTATTCCCATATATTCATATTGGTGGTTAATATATGTACCTACCATAGGTCTTTGGAATTTTTGAAAAATAATGAATAATTAGCTTGTGGCAGGCAAATACATTTTTTTCTTGACACTGGTTCAATTAAGCTGTGAGCCACTGTATATACAATCCGCAAAATTAAGTTAACTTTATTTTTCCTTATAAAATTAAAAATATACAATTTTTTAAATTTTACACGGCCAATCAAATAATAATTAATTTTGTAATATTATCATAACATTTAGCCGGCTTGATGGTCGTAAGCGTTGAGTGTTTGAATTATTCCGTGTGCAAAGCTCATTTATATTGCTTATACGGAATATCAGTCGCGGGTTCGAGTCCCGCTGTAGGCATGGTTGTTTGGTGTTGTTTCGTTTTTTAGTCATCTTCTTTTGCTTCTTCTTATTCTTCTACTATTAATCTCTGTCTTATCACGCTTTCTTTGAGATCTTCGGTATCACAACGGTCCAAAACGGGCCAAACGTTAAAACCTAACCGAACTTAAAATTTTTTTTACAATTTTTGTTTGTTCTTAAAATGAGCTTAATGTGAAAAATTCTAATTAAGGCAGTGCTAATAAAACTAATATAATATGTTTAGAATGATATGAAAATAACAAATTAGTAATGTGTTCTGCCTCCAGATTTGTTTACAACTGAAAAAATTCGATTGGACATCGATTCAACAACTTTTTAGAACTCAGGTTGTGGGATTTTGGACCATTCTATAACGACAGCCTTCGTAGCTGCTCAACTGTCCCAAACTGACGATAACCCAAAAATACGTATGTATTGCCTGCTTAGTGATCATTGCTATTTCCTTAGGTTAGAGTAATTTTTACTATCCCATTAGCATAAAACTAATCTATTTCTACCCATAAAATATTAAATATTTATTCTTTATTATCCCATTCAAAGAGATTCCATACAACGCTCTACTTACTTTTCCGAAGGCCTTAACCTCACTTTAAAAACAAAAAAATTATTAAAAAAAAGTTGATGTTAATGTTAAAAAAATTTATTCTTTTTCTTTTTATTTTCTTGTATATTTATTTGACATGCATTTAAAATAATAAACATTTTTAGAACAAAATAGAATTTTAAAAATGTTATTTTATTTTTTATAAGGATATAATCGATAATCGTATCATGGGTAACTTAGAATTGGAAGACAGCCAATTATTTGATGCAGTCAATTCATTCAGTTCATAGTATAAAGCAGATATACTCGCGGTTTGCTTAATAGCTACTGAAAGAGGAGGGCTAGTTGGAAATGAGTAATATCCATGGGCAGTTTTTAAGAACTAGAACTGACCTTGGCATTGTCATCATGACGAACTTCAGATGACTGGAAAAATGGAATTTCAGTCACAGATTTAGGTGAAGGTGTAGATGAGGAAGTCAAATAGGGATTGGAGCCACACTTCAAGATTAACACGTCCGGTTCATCAGATCACAAGTCGATATGCGACTCGAACGATATTAATTCTTCTGGTTAGCGTACGTCATTCGTCTATTTCTTGACTAACAACGACAGTTTTAAATGAGTATTGTTTTTTTTTTCGAAAATTCATACCCTTAAGGCATAGGCATGAGAGGGTTCGAAGACCCAGAAAGGGTAGAGAAACCAGGTTAATGGGATGTGAATTTCGATTAAAAAAAAAGATTAAGCTCTCCAATGGACCTGTAAAAATTGCTGAAATTCATTTTTAACAAAATTAAAAATTACGATTTTATTTACCGATTTCATTTTCTTATAAGCCAGGGGAATCAAACCGTAAACCAAAATCAGTTTTGGTTCTAAGTGACGATATCACCAAGACATTTTGATGCGTGAATTTAGCGAGTCACATATTTATAATTTATTACTTAAGGGTTTGTTATATTAATATTGAAAGAACAAATATGAACACAAGTGAAAAGAATGTTTGGGATATTTGCAACCTTTGGTATAGCGATCACAATTTTTTCTTATCATTTTTCAATTTCTTCGAGATTCAACTTAAATTTTTCTTACTCGATTGCAGTTTTTATTTAATTGTATTGCAACCGAATTGAACCAAGACATCGGAAGAAGTCAGCAAAAAAAAATGGATATTCAATTGTTACCATCCTACGTCGTACTTATAACTAACTTTTTCATCTAATAATTTAAATATATAAATAAAAAATAGTAAGGAAAAAATAATCGTTGACAGAGCAAGAAAATATACATTTGCAAGTTTCAATAACACAAAAGAGAAACTGCAAAAACCATTTATTTGTGAAACGTAGACATTTGTTATCTTAATTAATCATTTTAACATCCGAAAAATAATTTTCGTTTGTATAAAACATAATCGTTGAAATTCAATTTTATATAATTAAAAAGATTATTAAAATTTGCAACATAATTGAAACGTCAAAATAACTATTGACCACAAACATCTTAGATTAGGAACTTTATCAGATATATATATACTCACCTTATCACTTACCTTTTAGAAAAAGCTAAATACTTCTTTAAAAATATTAAAAATTTACTTCGCTAATATGTATTTCTCAGAATAATTCTCTTTATTAGTTTCATTTCATTCTTTTGTTTTTTTTTTCTTGATTTATATAACTTATGTATAATTTTATCAGTTTCTTGCAATTATCAGATATTCATAAATATAAATATATACATATATATATTTATATATATATATATATATTTATATATACACTTAAGTTATATGTATCTTATTTTCATATCATTGCTGCTGCCATTCCGTTTTGTTTTTTTTTGTTTATTATTCATATTTATATCTTTTTATATACTATGTTGTATAGATATTTTTTTATATTTACCTTAAAGCTTAGCATTTTTATATACTTTTTCCCTCAGTTATATTTTTGATAATTCCCGTGCCAATTTTGGCTTTTCATATATTTATAATTTTCTGATGGTAAAGCTACAAACTGTCATCTTTAAATATATTTAAAAAAAACTAAAAAAACAATATTTAAATACAAAAATTTGTTGATTTTGTTCGTGTTATTGCATGCCAAATATATTGTTACTAAACTTAAATATCTCAAAATAACAAGAGGAAGCTTTATACATTGCTAAGCAGCTGACTTATTGAACACTTGTTGTGACTTTATTTAGGATAATGTATCTTGTAAAAGTGGAACAAAGCTTACCCCAATGTCTGTCTGTCTGAAATGATTCCCTGCAATCTAGCCTAGTCTATTTAGCACCTGGGCGGGGACTACATTGATTGGGTAAGTAAATTAATTGGAAACAATAATATTCAAAAATAATAAAAACAGAACAAACAATTGGTTTTCAAAATTATAGAAACGCCTTTTATTTAACTTTTTTTTTAACTATTTAGGTTTGTGTATAATTTTAAATTTTTCTTTACGTTACTTTTGTTAAGTATTTTCTTTTTTCGGCAATATTAAAGGTATATTGTTATTGTATTTGTTATGCTTTGTTAAAGTTAATTAAAATAGTTGTTGCTCTTATATTTGTTTCCATATCTCTTGTTCCATATGTACTATGTATATCTATTTAGATTCAAACTAGCTTTACCATTTTTTCATTAAATATATATTCACTGTTTTATTTTCATTGTTGCAGAAAGTTTACGCTTTTAATTACATTATAGTTTATTTATGTATATATACATATATAATATTTGTGTATATCATTTATAAGATTTCTTCCCGATATTATCATCAATATACTCTTTTATAAGTTTTTACAAAATACATATTTTCTTGAATCTGACAACAAAAGCTTTAAGCCCAAAATCAAATGTTAAATTCGGTAGCAATGCACAACATGAAAAAAATCAAATGTGAAAATACAAACGTTCGATTATGTAATGTATTCGCAAGTTTTAAGTTTTATTTTTGAAAATGTTTCCTCAGCACAAACCAGAGAGACTAATTCATAGTGTGAAATCCCCAAATAGACAAATCCTCAATTCAAAAAATACTAGAACAGCAAACAGAATACAAAATCGTTAATGTTAAAACTAATGGTGCTTACAATACGATAAAAGCATGTACGCATATTTGTCAACATGTTCATACATGCATGGTTAATTAATTGGTAATTATTTGCCTTTTCACTTTCATTATTAAACAAAAACAGAATTTCAACTAAAACGTACTAGAGCATTTCAAACTATAATATTATAATACACTAATTCTAAACCAAAACAAAGTTTTTCTTGAAATTTGTTGTAAAATTGATATTAGTTTCTTTTGATAGCCACTTGTAGATAAACTGACCACGAAACCTGGACCCCCACTAACTGGACCCTTTAACTGATCGATCTAATGCTCCCTTTATCAAACGACAAATGTCAATCGGAGACTGTGGATAAGGGATCCAAGCAGTATCCTGTACTGAAATTTATAGATTTATTTTTCATTTTGCGTGTGTGTATATATTTAATAAGTTTACTTTAATGCATACAATTTTACTAATTAATTTTAAAGTGTTTACTGAATTGTGATAAACGTATGTGTATAGCTTGAATATTGATTTTTTTGTTTTTTTTTTAAATTTTTAGAAATTGTTAAATGTAAACGACTAAATTACCTTGTATTAAAACTAAAATGACAATTTTGCTGTTCTGGTTTGATGTCGTTCTTCAGTTGTATTTTGTTTCGTTTTGTTTTGTTTTGAGAGCGGCTCCGATTTTTTCTCAATCAAATTTACAATAATGTTTGTACATTTTTTATACGACTGGATTTACAAAATTATGTTGAAGTAGCTGGTTTTGTACAGTTTTATTGAAATCTTTGTTTATTGTATATGGTTTTGCTTTGCTATTGCTTTAATTAGTTTTTTTTTTTTTGCTTTACCCTTCCACTAGAAACAACATTTAAAGAAGGCGCAGAAATGTATCAACCGCATAGCAGAGGGACACGAGTCGATGACTAGCAAAAGAACTAGATTAACAAACCAATATATATATACATATATATAATATACATAGATATATATATAAATATATATAGGATTCGCTTGTCTACCCTTTGTGTTTCAAAGTGTTTGCTAATATTGCACATACGTGTTCCTTCCATGCGGGTGCCTTCTTTAAAGTAGCTTACATGTTTGATTATGGTTACTATGATCACTGCCTCAAATAGCTTTGCTAAACTGTTCCTGCGTAATTTGTGGTGGCTTTAGCATATTTACTCAACATTTACTGAATTTGCATTTCTTCTTTCTTTCTTTAATTTCTAATGCTAACAACAAAATTTATATCTACATATGTATTATTGTAACTGTAATAAAATTGTAATTACTAAAAGGAAGAAAGCAAAATGAAAAGATCTTTTATGTATGCCCGTTATTTTTTTTTTTAAATATAAACAAAGAAAAAACTAAATAACGCTTAAAGCAATATGAACCTAGAAGAGACAAACCATATATATTTACACAGTTTTCAGATTTGTATATATTTTGCAACGTAGTTACCATATTTTGTTTTTTAAAGTAACATACAATCAATGTTCATAATGTGCATATACTTCTCTCTGCGTATTTAACGTATGTATGCATATGCCATTATTTGCATCTCCTTTTATATTTTTTTTGTGTTTTTGTGTGTGTGTGTTCATTAAAAATCAAAATCAATTAAACATGTGTGTAAAATATTTTGTTATTTAGATTTGGGACCAAGTAAAAATATGAATTGAAAAACGCGCAACTTGCACTGCATAAGCCTGCTTTGTTTAACTAGTTAATTATATTTAATTTTATATACTTAGTGTTTTAACACGCTTTCATTCATCACTCCCGTGTGCTCTAACTATATATATTTTTTTTCAGTTTTTTTTTCATTGTTTGCCCAAAAGGAATTTTACATTGGTTTTTTTTTATGTTTTGCCTTTTTACGTTTTTTTTTTTTACATTTTGGTTTGTTTTGTTTTTGTTTTTAATACATATACATACATAATTAATTAATCAATAATTAAAAATTATGAAATAGTTGTTGCCTATGCGGTTTACTGTTGTTATTGAGTTAAATTTTAGTTTTAGTTGTTTTTTTTTTAATTTGCGCTTGCATTTGAATTTTTGTTTTTCTCCTTTTTTCTATATGCAACACATAACAAACAAACCAACACAAATTACACATGTTGTCCTACATAAAATTTATCTTCTTTCGTGTACTTTTGATAACAATGTTCTCTAGAGTGTTTTTTTATTCATTTTTTTAGGAGTTGTTCTTACAATTGTATTGGTGTACGAAGGTTATCGAATACAAACAAATTTGCAACTTGCGTTTTGGAATAACAACTAGGTTTGTTTTTTGTGATGAGTCACACTTCAAAGCAGCGAGAAGAGGAAGAAGATTTGTAGCTATTACTGTTACTTGCTAACGCGCTGATACGCGTCTGGTTCAAGTTTGACATTATGACGATGTTGTGGAAGATGTTGACTTTGTGTGTTGTAGTTGCTGTTGCTGCTGTTGTTGCTGTTGCTTGCGCTACTTCGTCGTCGTCCTTGTTATTGTTGATTGTGGTTGATGTTATTATTCCGAGAGCTGATGTTGCACAGTTCCTGTTGCAGTTGTTATTATTGTTGTTTGTTTGCGTTGCGTGGTATTTGGTTAACGTTTCTGTACTATTGTTGCTTGTTATTGTTTACATTATAGTTAAATTACAATTACAATTATTTATAGTATTTATATAAAATATACATATATTTATATATATATACACACATATGAATTTATATGCATCGATATATATATATATATGTGTGTGTATGTGTGTGTTGTGTGTGAGTGGTGTGTGTATTCTTGTTGTTTCTTTATGTTTTGGAGCTTTTTGTTATATATCGATTTGTTGGTGCGTAGCGTGTATGTGTGTTTGGTGTGTGTGTGTGGTGAGTGTGTTTAGTATATACTATATTATAATGTGTAGTTGTTATTATTCCTACGGCTACTGTTACTGGCACAATCTCGTGGGCAAATTCAAATCTTTTGAATTTTTTCACCAACCACAACCGGATTATTGCGCCGAATCTCCTGTGCGCCATGCTCTCTGTAGTCGAATGTGCAGTTATGTTTATCGGAATAACGATGCACGGCACAGTACAAACCGCCGCAGCGACATTGAAAGCCTACAACAAAAACACGATAACAATTATTACTATCGATTAATCGATTTGTGCACACACCAAACCAAAATAATAACAACAATAACCAACAAAAACTTACCAGTGAGGCCAACTTTCTTGCGGCATTCACCACATCGATTCTTCTTCTTTTTGGCGTCCTTATCATCCTCCTTGTCCTTGTCATCCTGCTCGCTGGCAGCAGAAGCAGCTGCTTGTGTATTGGAAGTATTTGGACCGGACGCCGATATTATGGCTTCGCTATTGGTTTTGGCTGAGACGGTGGCGGCTTCCTCAGTGATTTTCTGCACAATATGTGTGTGTATGAGATATGTGGGAAAAAAAATAAGGAAAAAACATGAGTCAAAAAGTCAATGAGAGCACAAAAAAAAAAACAGTCTATAATCTCTGCTCCAACTGTTGTTTTATATTGAAAATACTTGTCTACGTTTTATTTTGAGCTAATTCTCTCTCGATTTAGATTTAAGCGATCCCCACTCTCTCTTTTAGCCCCCCCTTTAAGCCCGCTTAAGCTAAGCAAGCAAACCGTTTAACATATTTATGTGTGTTTTGTGATTGACTCGACGTTTTTACCCGCTTCTTGGCAACGATGGTATCATCATCATTATTACTAGACTTCGATTTATTTTGCTGGACCAGCTCACCGCCGCTGCTGGTTGTTGCACTTTCATCCTTGCGTTTGTTGTGCTGGGAATCCGACGGCTTCCGCGTCGACTGATCAGATTCATCGCCGTTGGGCTGATGTTGATCCATTGTGGTTGTGCGGCTCTGACGAAGCTTATTCGTCCTCTCGGCTCTGCTGCTGCTACTGCAAATGGTTAACGGTAACGTCTTCGTCTTGCCGCCTTTTACTACTTTCTGCTGCTGTACGGAGTAGGCCAGTCGCGGTGCAGACCTGCTGCTGCTAGCAGCTCCAACCGCTGCCGCGCCACCAGCTCGAATACAGGATTTCTTAGCCTTGTTGGACTTGCGCACTTTGCCAGCAGTGCCTGCAGCAGCAGATTCTGCAGCAATCAGTGCTTTTGTTTTGGGTGCTACGCAAATAGGCGGCGCCTTGCGGCCGATGCGTATTGGCGCTTTAACGGGTTCGACGTCTACGATGACGCCGTGCTGCTGAATGTTCCGGCTCAGAATTGAGACTGAGGGTGGATGTGTGGAAATGGACAGATCTATTTTGTTTGCAAGAGATACAGCACAACTCTTCCCGCCGGACGACGGCCAGCGCTGTTGGGCCTTGGTGTTGTTGTACCTTAGTTCCTTGACGTGATTTTTCACCTGCAGCTCTCTAATGCGCAAAGCCTTCCGGTCGCTGGTTTTGGACGGAAACGTGTGCACATTAGTCGAGAATTTAACCTGACGGGAACCACCTTTAACTTCAGCTGCTTCTGCTCGACTGATTGCTCCGCTTTTGCGCGCCAGCGAGCTCTTTTTGATCTGAGATTGTGCTGTACTTGATGATAACGGCGGGACACGCACCGACTTGGACGGCTTGACACCGGAGCCAGAGCGAGAGGTAGAGGTGTTGACGGTGGTGCCTCTCCGCTTGCGTTTTGTTGTTGTTGCTGCTGCCACGTCTGCTGAGGGAGCGCAGGCGGTAAAAACGAGAAATTAGATTAGCCGACTGCCAGCCAAGCAATTTAAATACAACCGTGTACCCTTTGACAAATTATTACGGCTGCAGGGTGGAAGCCTCATTAGCGAAGGTGTACGAAGGCCACTAACTAATGCGCCAGCCAAAGCACGATCAGTAGTTCCTCTAGCCGATGCATTCGAGTGTCTTAGGCCATAAACTGCTGCTGTTGGCGGTAATTTGCTAGTAGCAGCAGCAGATGCTGAAGTAGTTGCCTCAGTACTCCTCGACGGCTTGAGGGAACCACTTAAATTAGACATTTTAACGAATTGTAAATTTTGTTCGAGAAATTTTGTAAGACAGCCAAATGTTGATTGTATCGATTCTATTTGTATTTTAGGGAACACAATTCTCTCTAGTGGCTGTCTGCCTGATGTTCATTTGAATGAAGGTTGACACAAACAACAGTGACGTCACGTTAAATCGATGCCAACATCGATATTCAATTGATATCGATAAAAAATAAAATAATAATTTTTTTTTTTTGGAGGGGGAGGGGCTGAGGTTGACAGTTTTATTGCCTATTTTTAACTGCGAACGGACAGAATGGATATAGCAACTCGGAAAGTGAGCCTTACAAAGAGAATATAAAAAAAATATACTATAAAATCGCAGTTTTTATCTGCCATATAACGTGGTCATATCTTTCAATTCAGCAAACATCGCATGCATGAAAAAAAAGACTTTTGGGTACTCCACTCGTAGATAGAGAATTGGAACATATACTGGTCGATGCCCGCGTTAGACAAAGTGTACAAATTTGAGGCTAGGAAGCCCATAAGATCGATAATCGTAAATCGATAAAGCCGCATATCTCACAATCTTAAGGCTACAGTCACCAAACTTGGCTGGTACGTTGTTGGCAATGTCCCTCAAAGATCGGCACATGCCACGACCACTTACGCAGCTTAACGTCACCCGCCCCTAAAAATTTTAAACGGGTATATCTTCCGCAGATTTTGAGTTACAGCCGACAAATTTTGTAGGTATATTACCGGTTGCCGCCTTTAAGAACCGATAATAAAATTTGTAAGGTCTCGATCATGCCCATCCGCCAAAGCCGATATTTCGAAAGGCGAAAATTTTAAAGGACGGTAACTCGCTGGTTACCTCCAAGAGGTATTTTTTGGCTACACCCACCCTGTTCTGTGGCACCTGTTATCAAATGGTATGATTTATTGGTAATAGATATATTAAACCGTCAGTTACGTCCGGCTGCAACGTTCTCCCTTGTTTAGTGGTAAAGCATATACGGACTTTTTCGACGTGGGACCTAAAACTTTATAAATGCGTGCGATCGCCCAAAACCTTGAATGTATGTGAACACTCTATCCTTCAATTTAAATTTGTAAGTTTTTGGAACGGCAATATATACTTTCGCAGAGCAGGGTAGTTTAATTTGTGATCGGCTTCGTGACTGTAGACTATTTAACTTCTTAAGAGCACATATTTTAAGAATTCATTAAAAGGAATCTAATTTAAAATTCTTTAAGCATCGCAGAACCAAAACTGCAATACTATACTTTTTGGGATTGCACACATCGGAGCCAAAGTTACAATAATACCCTCTGTAAGGATACAATTCAATTGTTTTTATATAAGTTTTTTGTCATGGGGATACCCAATGTTGGTAATTTTGCCATTATTTAGCTTTACATAAGTCGCACTCAATAATGGATCTATGGTTGGGAATTACCTTGTCAACTCCGCCGTAGTCCTCAGCGACTCGTGGTCAGCACAGCCAACATTCTCTATTTATTGGAACAATTACTTTTTAAAACACTTAACACTTACAAAATACTAAATTTATATATAAAATTATATTATACAGCTAGGCCTACTATTGAAAGTAGTTGGAACAAGAAAGCCCACCTCAACGGTTTTTTTTATCGTGAATATTAAGACATCCGGAAAAAGCTCAGACTCCTCAAAGAGTCTATACCATACTCACCTCTTTAACATCATTGTGTGATTGTTGTAAGCTTTGTACTGTGGGCTGTGCGGTATTGGTTGTTGCAATGGCCGGACTGAATGTGGGGCTAGGTTGTGGGCTTGGAACTGAGACAGGTGTGCTATTCACAGGTGGCTGTTGCTTTTTTCTAAGCGAGTCCTGCACGGAGAGAAAGAGAACAAATTTTTAAGTGAAATCAAACATGACCAATTTTTATTATTGTACTCACCTTGTAGCAAACTGAACACAGACCATCTGTGGCTGGATTACCATAGAAGCCGCATCCAGAGCGGCACATCGGTTGCATTGGATTCGACTCGCGTTCCATGATGGCTATTAAACCAACTTTGCGACTGTGTGTGTGAATGTGAATTTAAAAGTTGTTTTGACGATGGTCGTCTACTCTTCTCTTTGATTTCTGTTGTTAACTCTATCGTCCAGCGAAATATGTTGCGGGTATTTCCTGCTGTTTTGTACAGCTGCTGTGGCGGCGTCAGCAACTTTGACTCGTTTACTTTTGCGTTTTCTCTATTGTTGATTTTTGTTTGCCGTTATTACATATGTATATAATCAGTATTACTGTATTCACTAAACTCTTGCTTCCCGTCCAAATAATTAGCTTTTATTTATTTGCTTCGTAATTGTGATAAGCGGAGCCAAAGAAAGTATTTTCACTTAATCGCAAAACTGTAAGAAAAATAAGCAAATGCAAAACAAATTGTAAGTAAACTGTATCGTTCAAAAATTAATTATTAAAAAAATAAAAATATATCGTATCGTATATATCAGCAGCAGAAGAGAAAAATTATCAATGAATTGTGCTAAGCTCAATTTTCTTTGTAAATCGAAAGCTTTCTCAGCTTTGCAAAAGCTCCCTCTCAGCCCGGTCTTTGTCCTACCATGTGCAAGCAAGTTCAAAATGGACTGTTGCGATTCCTGAGGGGAGGGGTAGGGGAGCGAAAGGTGTGGTGGCTTAGTGTCTTCCAGCTTCGATGATATCAGAGAGTATGAGAAAGGGACCAGTTTGACCAGACAACGGTATTTGTTACCGCGTACAGACTTCACAACATACCTTAAATAAAATAATTGTTATCGAAAGATGCTACAATGTTCCATACAAATTTTTTGATGGGGCAACAACAGCGAGCCTTAAAGTTGCAATTGTATTTTGTACTATAAGCAACATACAAAATTGCGTATTTTTTTTTTGGTTTCTCTTCAAGGCTGTCAACATACACACAAACCAACACACAAATACAGTCGCACACAACACTCACACGTAAGTCCATACCACAAAACAACAGAGTAGCAGAGAAGTAAACCAAGCTCAAAAACCAGTTTCATCCACTATTCAGCTCCATATTCGAGAGTGAGAGCGAGAGCAAGCGAGAGAGAGCAATATATGTCGCCCAATACATAGACAGCAAATTAAACAAGTTTTATTAATCATTTTGTTAATACTAATAAGAGCCCCACCTCACGGACGCGGCGATTACCGAAATTGTTATAAAACTGATATATTTCAAACTATGCCGAAGTGAGATTTGAAGTCAAATAATCAATTGTATGTGTTCCCTCCTTGTATCGATATGTATATGTATATATGAATGTGCATATTTATATCACTTTCCCAACTCACGAAAACTTTACACCTTTCCCACACTTACGCGCACACGATGCTAAAAGTAGCAAAACAAACTCGAAACAGACAAGATAAAGTAAATCGATTTGGATATCTCGGCTGTACTTACAACTATACTTTTACCATCATGCAGATAAACATCTAATTTTAGAATTGTTTATAATCACCATCTAATCTACTGCAATGCAAAAAGCCAAAAAATTTGAAAAATATATCAAAGTTAACTTAAGTAAACGCGGAATATTTAGAAACAACATAAAATGTTCATCTATTTCATCAATGGCACATTCCAATGTTTCTTTGACGAACTTTAACTTTCCTTGTTTCCTTTTCTTATAGATTTTTTTTCTAGCGACTGGATAAGTATCTCAGCAGCTTCAACACTTGATGCCTCAATGAACGTGCCACAGATAACAATAGAATGTAAGAATGGTTCGCCTTTCGCATTATCAAAATTAAGCCAACAGATATTTTCGGCAACAGACGACAATAAAAAGCTAAAATATAGCATGTTAAGAGAAGTACAATTACAATTAAAAGATAAATGAAAAAGGGTTATTAATACATTGAGATAAGACGGGAGCACTACTATTATTTTGACCGAAACTGTAAAATTAGTACATTCAATCAACCATGAGGCAAGCGAAATATAATGGCTGGCAACAGACTGCTGTTAATTTCATTCACAAACGACATTATGTTAAAAAAAATATATATATATTTATATGTACATGCGTGTGTGTGTGTAGATAATTTCCGGCTGTTGCGGTTAATTGAAAACCAAAACAGCTGACTGTCAACGACAAGTCTTCTCTCCTCACTATCTCTATCTTTGGCACTCACCCCAATCATCAAAAAGTCAACTACAAATATAAATACATATGTAAATGTACATATTCATATACTCACTCACAAATACATAAATCAACTCCCCACACAACAATTGGCTGTCGTGTGACGCTCTCAACGACGTAAGACAACCAAAAGTAAGAGAGAGCAGCAGCAGTTGTTTGTGAGCGAAAGCTTTTGCACATATGTACGTGCTTATGTGCCCATGTGTAATGTATATACATACGTCAACCAAACTGAGCAAAGAAGAAAGCTATCTTCGGTACGGTCGAAGTCTAAATACCCTTTACCAAACCCAAACTAATATTCTGGTTGTTTCTATGCTTCTCCAGATGTAGAAAAAAGGCTAAAATCAGCTCAAAAATATATACCAGTTTCCAAACCACAAAAGCTTCAGATACAGATATCAATAACGCACAGCTATGCTTCGGAGTCAAATTGCTAGAACTTATTTTAAATCAGTAAATTAGGAAAATAACCACAATTGAGCGTAAAGTCAATCATTCTGAAAGATTGGAACTGGTCACACCCTTCAAGGATTCTTCGATTTCCGATCCAAAACGGAAAAAAATGTATAGCGCCCATAATGCAGCAATAAGCGGCATAAGAACAAACATAAGCATTCACACAGTTGTTAACCAAAAAGAGGGAATCAAAGTGACGTCATTGTTGCTTTTATCAGAATTAAAATATCACACACCCGCGTTGGTTGCCCACAGTAACCAATGTTTGCATGCATTTATGCATGTATATAGTACATACTTATGTATGTGCACGCTAAATGCCAAATGCGCATTTGGGAGAATTGCATAAGAGAAATAAAAACAGTGCCAAGCACTAAGTGCAAACAACAGCAAGAACACCAACAAATAAAATGTAAAAGCGCACTCCGCTGCAATAGCAACAAGTAGCAAGTAGCCAGCAAGAGTATTCTAGTCAAGAATGCTCACTTAGGAGGTTATTAAGTACCCAACAAATGCCCTTGTCAGACGACCGTTTTTTTGTCAACTCTTTTATGCCATTCACACTGGTTAACAAACATTTATATCGGTGTTCAACCCTGAGTATTGTTATCTACCGCGTCCCGCTCTCACTTAACAACAATAACATGAAAAAGAAAGCACAATTTTTTAAAGATTCTTTACGCACGTTTAACAAAACTGCGATTAATTCATTTTTATTTTAAATTTGATATGCATCTATTTTTGCAGACAGGTTTTTTATTTTTGGCACCAAATTTTCAAGGTAAATGGCCAGACTCGATAGAATCCAGATAGATCGATCCTTTGTGTAATGCGCAATCAGCGTTAACTTAAATTATAAATTATATACACAACCTAGTGAAAATCGCAATTTGCATAACATTTGTAATTCTTGCTATTTGAGCAATTTTAAATTTTCAATGTTTATTTAAAAACGTCATAATTCAGTGTGACTATTTTTCGAATGAATTAGGGATAATTTCCTTGAGATGCCGGAAAATAGATTTAATGCTCGATGTCAAATTTTGTAAGTCCTAATTATATTATTATATATATTTTATTTTAACAATTTGAAATTTACTGATTAGGAAGACCGAATTTAAGTAAATAAGTTAAGTAAGTTTGGATGGTGGAATGGCCAGTGGCAATCTCCCTATTTTAACATGTTTTTATAAATTTTGTGACTGTAGTACTTTTCTAATTGGCCCATCATTTATGTTCACTTTATCTTCTACGAAGAATCCATGAAACTTGAAACTTTTTGTATACATTGTATAATATTTTTAAACCTTTTTATTGTCGGCCAGTTATTTTCACATTTTCGCAGTGAATGTCAAAAGTGATAATTGATGCTTATTGTGTGGTGAATCCAGCATTATGTTAATTACATTTGTGATCGATCTCCAGGTGCATTGATTATAGCTATTGCATTTGCATGCACGCTTGTTAAGCAACACTGTATGTTATTTTGTGCATACAATGCATGCATACATAACCGTGAAAATGCACGTGTGGGTGAAGAACTTAGCAGTGTAGAATGAAAACATGATTTGTCTTCTGATTGACAGCAATATTAAAACGATTGGAGGACTAACACAAAATAAATGTTAATGTGTTGTTGTCTTGTATTGAAATCACGCAATATACTACAACAGTGAATAAGGTGCAGGTAAGGTAAATACCAAACACATGGGGCCAACAGTTGAGTCACATTTGCATATTGATGAGCGAGTTAAACGGACAGACACAAAACGCATAAACACAAACACGAACGCCATGCCTGTAGAAGAAGCGGAGATGAAATGCTCAACATCAGATCCACCGCCGCAATGAATGGTTAAAAACTTTATCACAGCCACAAACTCAAGTCAGAGAAGAGCGCGTAAACAAAATGGCGGTCATCTGAGCTTGGCCATTGAGCCTTAGCCCCGGCTCAAGAATGTGGCTCTCTTCCGGCCGCAACTGGAGAATGAGAGTACTTAAGTCAAGTGCAAAGAGTGGAAACAGCCACTCTCTCTATGTTGAACAGAAATACAATAAATCAATGTGCTCGCTGCTGCTGTTGCTCTATCCCCGTTGCAATTTTAACGCGGCTCGAAATAAGAGCTGATGCTCAGAAACAAAACTAACATCTGTCGAAGAAATAAACACAGCTGCTGACGATACGCACATTATTTCTTAACTTTTCTTTATATGGCTTTTTGAACATTCGTTCAAAGTATAACATATTTTATTTAAATGCTTTCATTTTATATGGCCTAATAAGTTGCTCAGTGTTCCCAAAAATGCTTATTAGATTCTTGCATTGACTTTCAGCGGCAATAAAATGGAGTTCAAAACTTTTTTTTATCTATATCGAACAAATCGGACTTAAAGAATAGAGCAAACAAGGATCTTACTCAATGAACGTAATAACTTAAATGAAAAAACTAACCAAATGACTGGGTTCTTATAGCCTGATTCCTCCGCTATCAACATTTTTTATCATCGTATGGCAATGTCACAAACAGCTACTTCAAGTGTTTTTCTTAATAATGAAATGAAATACTTTTTAATTTTTAAATGTATATTTATTGTAGTATTTGCAGAACAGTGGTTATAGCCCGTCTTATTTTTGAGCTAATTGTTTTACTAAGCATGTAGCAAAAACAAGTGAACAAATTAAATCTAATGCCAACTGTGCAACTCACTTCCGACGACATCGCGAGATGTAAAGAATAAGAATGACTGAATCATGTAAACGAAGTAAACGAACTACTCAGGGACTTAGTTTGCTCGTTCAGTTGAAAGAGAAGTTCAATCGAACTAACTCACACTGTCAAACATTTGCAATGAACTAGTCAACGAGCGCTAAAAATTCAATGAAACCCGATTTATATCATATCATATATAAACTATGCAAAAATTTAAGAATGAATTAGAACGTTTTGCTGTTGCTTACAATTCCGTTTTGTTGTTTATGCGAGTGTGTCTCGAAAAATGTGGAGCCCGATTATCGTCGATTTCGATTTCAAACAGTTATCGACATACACTCCCAATACATGCGCATTTTTATATTTTTATTTTGCATCTGTGTGGTCAGGCCATGTGTTAAGGAAGATCTGAAGGCCTTTGATATTTATTGAGCTTTGTGTGGTTAAAGGTTAATGAACTGTGAAGACTATTTAAAAAAAAAAAACAAAAATGATGGATATATAGCCATACGTTGATGGGAAATTCAGAATGCGAACAAACAAAACAAACAAAGAATCGGACGGACGACAATGCAACGAACAAAACGGGAAGCTTCGCAATTTACACAACATACATTTATTTAGACATTTTTTTTCGACTACCATTTTGTGTTAACGAACTTTTCCGTTGGCACTTGAACTTTGCAGCCAAACGCGAAGGCTAAAGCAGCGTCTGGGACTGGGGCTGAGTCAATAATGTTGACGTCCAAATCGCTTAAGTTGGCGGCGTGACACATTAACAAGCAAAGTGCATATCATTTGCGTACCCTGTACACATCAACGGTAAGGTGTATCATGTAATTTTGCAATCTGTATGCAACAGACAATTGGAAGCATATTCAGCCCTTAATCAGCATCAACAGACAAGTCTACTTATCTCAGATCTCAGACGAAAACCAAATACAAATTTTTAATATAATTTGTCACACACTGATTAATTTTACTTTGTTTGATTCATAACTTCTTCCGCTTTGTCAATATGAAATAACCCATTAAAATCCACGATCATTTAACACAATTTTTTCTCGATTTTTATTAAGAATCATATATACAACTTGAAAGATATGAAAAATAAAAACAAATAATGCCTTTGTTCCCAAGCCTAGTGGAAAGAGTTAGTAAGCAAAGCCAATGATATGATTTTTTATAAATCATCATGCTAAAACAAAATTATTTTGATCGTTGTCTCTACTTGACCCACATGTCTTTATTGAGCACATTAGGCTGATGAAACTGAGGATTAAAATTGTGAAACAAATTTTCTACTTGGAAATATAGCAACAAAGCAATTTAATATGATATAAGAATGTTCAGTGATACATTCCCCTTGTGCAATATATTCCGTTTGTAGAACCTAAACAATATTCTCGCTTCTACGTAAGTAAAAAGGTCTTGTAGATTCTCCAATGGGAATGAAATGAATCGATAGCTTATCGATATTAATCGTTAATAATCGATTGTGGTCAGGAGGAGATTCACATTTAAACATTTAACTAAATAATTAAAGTTAAAATTTAAAAAAATCTTAAAATAAAATATAAAATTCATCATGAACAATTTTATCATAATTCACCATTTCACTTTTCCAGAACGTTAAGTTTTTTCGGAATTAAGCATGTCAATTCCGAAAAGTATTACTTTAAAAAATTTAAGTAGTACGTTGATTTAATTTAAAAGTAGTGTCCTCGCTTGAATACAAAGACTAAACTTAACATAAAAGCTGATGGTTTTTAATTTTAAATGGTTGGGTGATTTAAACTTACACGTATTTTGCAGTTCGCTTGGTCGTATTTATAGGGACTACCAAATTTTGAGATATCCATCTCTGTTAGATTGTCATGCACATATATTTTCACAGATCTCTATTTGATTTACTTAATGTCGACATATCGGAAACACAAAATATACAAAAAGGAAGATATAAATTAAATTAAAAAGTTCCATCCGCAGTGACGTAAGTACATAAATAAATACATATGTGTGTATATGAATGCATTCTTTTTGCAAGATTGCATGAAAACTTTTGCAGACATCAAACATTTTAGGTACAGTTTCTCAGACATTTATATTCATTGCCATATACACCATGAGCATATATAAATAAATATGTATAAATCTATATTGGGCTACATTGACAAAAAAAATGTATTGGGAATTTTAATATGTAATATATTTGGAAACAGCATACCTCCCTCAAGTGTTAATAGAGTTATAAATGTATTTAATATTACTGAAACTTTAATAAAAATTTGTGCTTGTTTAAATGCATATATTTCGATTAAGGACTATTTTATAATGAAGGAAGTTTGAGGCACAATTATTTAGAAAATTTAATTGTGACCAATGCATTGTTTTGAAATAAAGTTAGTTAAAAAATAAAGATTAAATATAAATTAGAGTTGAGCAACAAATAAGAAAAAGAGTGATCTTACTTTCAAATATTAATTACACAGACATACAGTGCATTTGGTTAGCAATTTAAAAGAAAATAAATAAATTGGCCATCTGGCTCAATGCTCAATCGACACAAATTAAAGACACAATTGCATAACTTAAAAATTAAAAACTGAAAGAGAGAAGAGCCCAGAAGACAACAATATTAGTAGATTATTTATGTAAACACATACATATACACATAAGCACACATATCTATGTACATTTGTTGAGAGGATTAAGCACTAAAAATAGACGCAGCAAGCAACCTAAAAGCGAAAACAAAAACATTGGACATTGCCGTTTTTTGAGCCCAGCGCCGAAAATGTTTTCGAATAACAAAACACAAACAAGAGTGCTGTAGTTCATATGTAGATATCTACTTGGAGATACCCTGCATTTAAAAAATACCGTACCCTATCATAAATAGTAAATTTGTTGTTGATATTCCAAATTAAATTTTGAAATATGCTCGTATAGGCAGGCATTTGCATGTGTGTACATAACACGTCTGCAGCAATACATATATAAACATAAACACATACACATATTTCGCACTGCAGCATTTTGTACAGCACTGAAGTTTACTGCAAACTATTGTGTACACACTGAAACGAAAGAGAAAGAAAACCACATTTACTCCATACACATATACACATGCAAAATGAATGCTATGTATCTGTGTTGTATCTGTGTGTGGTTGTCCCAAGAACGTTCACAACAAGAAACTAAACGAAGAAGTGTACAGTGAAAATGAACCAGTGTCGAGGAAGGGGGAACAAACATTATTGTGCAAGTTCAATAAGAGCGTGCAAGACAAAAATAAAAATACGTAAAAATAAACGAAGTCGAAACGAAGTAAACTGATAATAATTAATTGATTATTAAAGTTTAACTAATATAACATTTGTCTGTTTTACCACAAATAATTAAGATATTTATAGGTTTAACATTGTAAGCTATTAAATAATGTTAATAAAACAAAAAGAAAATTATTTGAGCATAAGCCAGCAGATTTTTCTTTATCTTCGTCTTGGTGGGGAAAATATAAACAAAAGCAGTCTACTCCGCTGTTTAGCACAAATTGTTTTCATTCATGTTCATGATATTATTTTACTACATAAAAACAATGGAAGAATCGGAACACAGAATGTTAGTTTGTAGAAGGTTATGTTCATTCAGACTGCTAGCAAAAGTTTCAAATTGACAAGCAATATAAGCTGAAAATATTTTTAACAAAAACTTAAAAGTGATTATAAATTTAATTTGAAAATTAGCTAGAAAACTTTTTTCAACAAAAATATTAAAGATACCAGACTGACATCCCCCAAAAAATAAACGGTTTCCAGTTGTTGACTGAATATCACTGCACACAGAGCCAGAAAAGAAACCAGCTCAATTGGGAGCGAAATCAGACGAGACGACAACGGCGTCAGCGATCGCAGTAAGAGTTCAGCGTTGCGAGAGGATGGGGCGTGGTGGGTTGTAGAGGGGTGAAGCGATGCGGACGCGACCTAAAAAGAAACCAACACAACAAAAAAAAATGAGGTCGTGGCCACGCACGCGTCGCTATGCCCAGAGGCAAGAGCCAGACGACCGAGCAGCTGACGTTGACGTCGACGTCGACAGTGACGTGCGCTTATCAGCTCATTGCTTTAGGTCGTGTGTAGGACAGAGACAGAAAGAGAGATACAAAACAAATAAAGAGCGTAAGAGTGAGAGTGAGAGAGAAAGAGGGATGCCAACGTATTCATGAAAAACACGTATCGTTATAACAAAAAATATAAAACTCTAGATGAATGGTATTCGCCAGTAAATACCCTGCAAAAAAGTTCACATATCCGGTGTATTAAAAAGAACTATTATGTATATGTATATCTTTATGTATAAAAAATTTCCATAAATTGGGCAAATCATTACTTTGAAAACCAGAAAGTAAAAATGCACTTTTGTAAACCTATAAACATACAAAATAATGTACATGGTATGACAATAGCACAGCACAACTGTTAACAATTAACTCGAAAGTTTTGCATATGTATGTGTGTACGAGAGGGGAAGTGTTAGGGAAGGGGAGAAGCTGATAGAAGCTGATTTAATATGTTTGTTTTCATTTGATTTCTTCACTACTCGCTTTGTTTTCGTCACCATGACTATATATATTGGTGAACATTTGAATAAGAATTGAAGAATTTGAAGAGTAATAAACAACAAAATAAACAATATATATATATATATTTATATATGTTTCATTTAATTTGCACTCATTTATTATGGCAAACGAAATATATTTTCTCGCGCTCTATATAATGAATAACACGTGCTGTTTATCGAATTTCAAATGTTATGTACATAAAAAATAAAAATATGTCTACACAAAATTAGTCATCGCCCCTCTGAAGTTGATCGAAGTTCGCTCACTCGAGAAGCTAAGGGCACTCGACCAAAGAGCTTTGAACTTAATACTGCTTACACTGAATGCCAAGGCTTCAAAATGTGCAATACTCGTATAAATATAACATCTTGGACAGTTTCAAAAAAATTTAATCAATCGCTTTCTTCTTTCGACAACAGTATTTGGCAATATTAAAAAGTAATTTATTTGGTACTCTTATTGGGTTCCTTCGGTGACGTCGTCTTTAACAATTATTACAATAAAGATAAAACTATTCGATGGTATGTAACAATTTGAAATGTAGACTAAGTTTGTTAACAAATAAAAAAAACTATTTTTATTATTACATAATTGTCCACCATTATCTGAAAAGCACGACGAATAACTGGTCGAATTCAATAACTGATTCAAAATTTCATCAAAAATTAAAATTATATTGAACTTTCGGAGAAGGGTCTAAAAGTAAGTTTGCCTTTCCGATTATAATTATATAATATTGTTGAGAAACTTAAATAAAATTGGGCTTGGTTCAGATTTTTATGATAAACAGGTAAAAGCCAAAAGTTCGCTAATATCCGTTGCCAAAGTGTCAGGTTAGGCTATTCGGCTTACCTTTACACTCACACATAATCGTACAAAACAAAATTGGTAAAGGAATGTGAGAGCAAATCAAAAAATCGGAATAAAAGTGAAATAGATTAACTTAAAAAAGTAACTAACCAGTAAGTGAATGCTTTAATATTAAGTTAAAGCAAGCGTCGCTATATGTGTTAAATTATCCTCACAAACGGTTTGTACCCAAGGCCCACGCATATAAGTACAATTACGTAGGCTTAAGTTGTATTCAAATAGAATAACAGCAGCGGAGCTAGCTTTGTACTAATTTGCTTACTTGGCGTAAAATGTGATTGTGATGCTGCAAAATTAGCGATAAGAATCAAACTCGATACACGTGCCATACGCTGGTTGAGTAAAGAGAAGCGAAAACAAGTAAAAGCGCTCTAGTTGAAAGAGCTCGACTGATAGATATCCCTTACATATATATATATATATACAAATTTTATTTTAATAATTTTTATACGTATATTTGTGGATACATGTTCCTACTTGAATATCAGTCCGAAACGAAATCAAATGACAGCTCGGTTTTACTTATATTCCCTCTGAAGAAAAATAAATAAAGAAAAGTTGTGAATGGCTTATCTATATAAACGTGTATATTCATACATTCATATGGGAGCTGAGTGTTTCATAAGAATAATAACATCGCACTTAGCTGGAGGAGATCTATACATACATATGCAGACTTAGATGCCCATTTAAATTGTTTGCATTTGCTCAGATATTTTTTCCTTTTTTGTACTTTGTGATCGTATTGACAGCAGCTGTTAAAGTAAACAGCATGATTCGCACACAGCTGATTCAGTTAATGTTAATGCATTTAAACCTTATCCAAAGAGTAAACTAAGCCAATTGAATTTTTATACCTGTATGTTTGTATATGTATTTATATGTGTACTTATGTATATATGTACGTATGCATATATTTATATGTATGTATAAATATGCATGCGAATTAGTGTCAATTGAATTTGCATATGGCAAGAAAACTGACTAGGCCCGCATCAAAAAAAAAAAACAACTGTCATGCGCCCACACATAAAATGTAGCTTGGCTGATAAGAATATAAAGATAATGCGTGCCAAACACACATACATGTATACAAATATATATATTTGCTGCTGTCTCATTGTACTGATTCACAGTATGCATGTGTGTGTGTTGGTGAGTCATGCAGCCAGAGAAAATTTTCTAATCACCAACAGACCCTAAAATGCATACATTTAAATAAATTTCGTAATTAGAGACGGGCAAAATAACGAATAGTTTAATATTTAACATTTCAAATGGCGCGTCCTAATAACATTCCACGTGTACGTATATATTCATATATACAGGTATGTACTTGACCTAACTGCCGAAACAGATGTAATGCACGTATATACATACATACATGCTCACACATATACATGCATACATATATGCACACCATATATGCACAATGTGTCCTTCGTGGCAAAGGCAAAAAGCGGGCGAGAAAAACTGTTGGCAATGTGGCCAATTTTGTGTTTCCTACAATTTCACATTAACTAAAAAAATAAAGTTTAAGTTTAGATTGGCACGATGTACATATGGATGTGTGTGTGTACATGCAATGTGATTTTTTTCTCTACTTCGTTTTGAAATGAATTTGTCTTTGCCTTTCATAGCTTTAGCTGCGGATTTACTTTGTTTTTTCTTTTTTTACGCGACTGGCAACGACGTCTGTTCTATGACATTGTCTATAGAGGCACACAAGCCCACACACACAAACGCACGCACTAACTAACACATGTACACACATATACATATATATATACTTGTGCGTGCATGCGAGAGAGAGAGAGTGCGGTTGGTCTGTGGTGAGCTCGGCACTGCGCTCATGTTGAAATCCAGCCTGTTAATAGTGGTGAATAAACGCGCGTGAGTCTCACGACGACAACGTAGGCGAAAATTAAACAATTTTTTTCATCAGAAATCATCATGAGCAATGCTTAAGTAATTGTCACTTACTTGTTTTATTTTTAGTTATTAAAGATGGCTAAAAACGTTTCGAGAAAAAACGCCAGTTTGAAGAATCACAGTTGTAACGATTTTTTCCTCTCTTTTTTCACATATAATACATATATATTTGTGTAATAATTGCTAATAAATGAAGAGCTTTTTGTATGAAATTGCACAATGCAGGGTGGCAACTACAAATTATATATATATATATATATATATATATGTGTGTGTGTATATATATATATTTATGTATATCACAAATTTATGGTTAACTTTCTTTTTTATTTTTTCTTTATTTTTTTTTTTAATTATTTAATTTAAATAAACAATTTTTCTTGCACACAACGCAGACGACGACAACGACGACGACGACGTAAAAAGCGACGCTGGCGCACAGTTAACTGTTGTTTTGTTAGAGGGCTCTCGATGTATTTTAGTAATTATTTGTGTAACAGAAAATGTAAAAATCATTTACAATTTATGCCAAATGAAGACGGCGCGCACACACACACACACACACACGCGCGGACAACACAATGCCAGCGACAGCGAAGCAGCAGAGACAACAGCGCGTTCGGTTATTGTGGATGACAGTTGTAGTTGTGTGTGTAGCAAAAAAAATCCAACGTGGATTTGATCCTCCAAACTCGATGTGAAGTCTCCAAGGTTCAACGCACGAATGAAACAGCAAAGCAAATGGCAAAACAGTCGACTCAAAATGAAATTCAGACTGTTATACTCAAAATGAAATGTTGAAAATGCTAACGCAACAGATTCTGCTAACACAAATGTGATTTGACACTGAAATTTTTCATTCCATCTTGGAAGAAAGATTTACAATTTTTTTATTGTTTGGTTGTTGCTCCCATTTATACATATCCTTAATCCGTACCCCTATGAGAATTGGGCAAAATTTGTATATCATTTTTTGAGATTTAACAGAGTGAGTTGAATAGCGTAGCATTCAAAACTCAGACATATGCATGTATGTCATGCATACATTGACGGAAGTGAGAGCAAGCGTGTGTGTGCGAACTAGAGAGAATTTGACCAGCTGTGGTGAGAAATATACAAGGAAATATTCTGTAGTTGTTTGTATGCACATGTACATGTACATGTATTGAGATGTGTATGAGTATGAAGCACACAGTGATAAAATGCAAATAAATTAAATCATATTTTTTTCGTATTTCATTTAAATGGTTGAAAAGCAGTCAATCCAAACGACAAAAATGCACAGCATAACATACATACAACCAAATTTAAAAAATAACTTCTTAATTACACAATAAGTTTTGCTGAACTTTAGACCAATAGAGTTGAGAACTGAGAACGGAGCCCTCTCTATAAGAGCGATTGTCCCACAGTAATATTAAGCTACATCAGACACATATATACTATATATATATATATATATATATATATATTTACATATACATATATTTACATATACGTACATATATATACATATATATATATATATATATATATATATATATATATATATATATTTACATATACATATGTAAATAGATATGTAATTTTTAAATGTTTGTCGTAATTTAGGCAAGTCTATAAATATTAAAATTACATATGTATGTCTTGACTACACAATTGCTATAAATACTATTTTTAAGATGAAGTTTGGAGTATAAACTTTAAACTAAATATGATATGATATTGCTAAGTACATTTTCTTATTGAGACCTTTAAAAAAATGATTTAAAACTTAGATAACCACAAAATACCTATTAAGAATTTACATTTATGTTAAGGCAAAATCTTGTTAATCATACAATTCGAGTATAGAAATTATACCTGCTATTTCGACCAACAAGCTGACTGACGAATAATGAGTACCCTTACATATTGATATTTACATACATTTGCATATGTATCGAATTTCTCCTTATATATACGTTATGCTTTTTCTGTCTTCAATGAATTGACTACAAATAAATTACACATATGCACATAAATTCATTAATGTGTTACATGCTGTGCCAACTTAAGTTTCACAAATACAGGGTATTTTTACATATTGTGATATGTTACAGAACATGTGAATGTGTGTGTGCGTGTGTATGTGTACACCATGTACTTGCATAGACCAATGCAGCGCGCATAAAGGGAGAGGCTCTTAAAGCGAAGACCTTCATCATTCAATAGTTGAACTGTTGCAATACATTTATTTATATATTCGAAGAAAATGTACCAGACATTCACATTGCGCTTAACAAACTTATATATTTAATCATATTCAGAATATTGTGGTTTTAAGTTAAACGACGACACAATTTCGACGACGCCATGTTGTAGCCACATACGTAAAGTCTCTCGTAAACTGTTTGGGAGAGACAGAGAGAGAGAGAGAAAGAGAGCTATTCAGAGCTGCTCAGAGAAGTTGCTGTTATTGTCATGTTGTTGGCATTGCCATTGTGTTTTTGTTGCTGCGTCATCAATGCTAACTGCGCACTTTTACAAGGAAAACATATACTTGCATATTGAAGAAATACAGGAAATAATAACATAAAATATGTGACTGTTGTTAGTTGATGTTTTTGATCATCACTGCCATCACGCATATTGTAAAATTATACAAGTCGCAATGGTGTGGTGAATTTCCGCAGACAGGTTAACATTTCTGTTTGCCTACAATTTGTTATTTTGGCATTTGCTATGTACATTTGTATGTATGAATGTAAAATTATGTATGTATGTGTACATAGTAGGTAACGAAGACTGGCGATTAATTTGTTGTTCATGAACTGTTGTTATAAATTATGTAAACATACTTAAAAGCATACATGTATGTGAATGCTTGCATATGCGATGTACTTTTATTTTATTATTTATTTATATTTGTTGATCTACACAAATGTTTGCCGATATGTACATCTTTAAATAAATTAGAACAATGCTTGTAGATATGATAATTTCTTTGATTGCTATTTACATACACACATACGTTTCCTAGGGTAAAAATGAGCTCCACTGTTAGATAACAACATAATTTTCATAAGCAACCAATTTCTTAAATTTAATTTAGATATTTGAAGTTCTTCAATAACTGTTCTCCGCACTTATTAAACCCTTGTTATCTATTTGAATTGGTGTAGGGTATAAAATATGTATTGAGCATTGCATTGCAGTGTGTATGTACGTTAGGCTATCAACAACAGACAGTAGCTTTTCTGTAGAAAACGAAAATAATTTCCTGTTTCATATGTATTTCTTTGTACGTATGTATTGTGAATACTTCAACAAAGGGCAAGTGATAAACGTAAGAATGAGAGAGAAAGAGAGAGAATAGGAGAGGAGCAGCACTTGATTTCGTCAATTTTCAAATAGCACAAACAAAGCAAAACAAAACATTGTATTATTGGGCAAAGTCAAAATTTAGCAATAACATCAATTAGTCACCAACAGACGTGGTGAGAAACTTGATTGCTCTTTGCTAACAGCAAATGAGAGCAACAGAGCAGTTAACATTAAATGTCCAAGCAAACGTAGCAGAGTGTACGTACATATACACACACAAAGACACACAGCCTGCGTTGCCATCGAAACTTGTGGGGGTGTTTTACTGAGGTGAACAACGCACTCCACGCACAACAACAGCAACAACAACAAAAGGTAGCGTCATGTCATCTGCGGCGGAGTGCGGAGGTAGTAACATTCATTGTGTTGCACTTTATGGCAGGCGAGATACAGGCGACGCAAGCACATTAATAGAAATGCGCAGCAACTGTTCGAAAACAAAGGTTTTATAACGCTGCGTAGAAGACCGATGAGATACAAAATATAATGCGCGCTTGAGTTAATGTTGATTAGCAGCGAATGCACTCTCTCTTGCTTGCCCGATTGAATGCTTTGGGGCATTCAACTTGGACAGGTGCGTGACATGTAGTCACTGTATTTATTTACCGTTGCTGCTATCAACAGCTGTGAGAAAACCCAAATGAGTGACAAACAAGAGAGAGAGAGAGAGACGGGAAGAACGCATGCACCTGCCACATGCCACATGGAGACATTCATTAGAACTTGTCAACGACGCGCACTTTATTAAGCTGCAAATTTTGCGCAACTGCGTAGCAATCTGCAGTAAAATTAATAAGACAAAGGTAAACATACAGTAATATATTATATATATATATATAATAGTAATATTACTTATATATATATATATATATATATATATAATATATTACTGTATGTTTACTTTTGTCTTATTAATTTTACTGCAGATTGCTACGACTGATCCAAAACAAACTCCTTGTTAAATAAAATACCAGAATAAAATGCTCCATACATTGATTTCGGCAAGAATTCATAATTGTCTGTTAGTAATAATTTTGACAGTAAGAAACAAACAGAAATAGGCAAGCAGGAGCGAGATAGGAGAGATAAAACATAGATTGAAGGGGACCAAGAACAATAAGGGAAATGTGTGTGTGTGTGTTTCTTAATATCACCATTCAAGTAAGCTGCTCGTGATCTATAACAGAACATATGGTTGCATTTAGCAGTGAAAGTTTGCATTTTACAGCACAAATCGAAAATATCTTCGATAAATCGTTTTGACAAATTTACAGAGATATTCGACAAAATTTCAAATCGCTTATTACAGATACTACTTTTAAAGTGAGCAAACATAGATGTTTAGCAAAATAAGAAAAACTAATTGAAACCAAGGAAATAAAAACTAATTTATACATCTGTTTCTTTGTCTTTTCCTTGTTTTTTGTGTTCGTGTGCGTGTGTGTTTTTTTTGCCGACGCCATTTAAGTATAAGCACTAGGCACACAATATGTTGTCTGCCTAGTGATATAAGTCCATTATTGTTCAAGGTGAAGTTTTCTGCTCAACATTCAAATTAAACTTTTTGAATATGTAGGAATGCATATTTTTGCTGCGGTGACTTACTAAGAATTCTAAGAGTTATTACTAAAGAAATTATGTTCATTTCAAATATATAAAATATATGTAAATCATGCGCTTGAATAGGGACAAGCATGAATTTTGAATATTATTGTTCTAATCGCTTGTTGCTCTTGTCATGTGATTTGCAAGAAGAGCAAAGTTATATCTCCGGGAATTTAATAGCTATAGTTACCCAACTTCGAAAGAAGGTTTCTAGCTTATGTCTATCGCAATTTGAATGGCAAACTTGAACAGTAATTCTTGGCTAGATCCACCCTGTTCTTTGCTACCTGTTATCAGCTGGCATTACGTATGGTATCAAAGAATTTCGCAGTCGGTTATTGTTTGTTTTTTTTAGCGAGCTCGCAAGGCAAAGAGAGTTGATAAAATCGTTATAATTGACTATCAAGTATTATTTGAGTATGGTGAAAATATGTTCCATTTTTTGCAGACAGCTGTGATTTATTCAGTCACATGCGGGAGTTTGTATTGTGTGGTTTACAAGATGTGTAACTTTACATATCGAAAGATTGCAGAAAAAATCGGAATGTGATATGCGAAATTTGCTTAGGAAGCTATGGACAGAATATAGAAAAAAATCGACGAAAAGATTTTCGTAAATGGATCTGAATTGAATTTGCATTTTCGCAGCCATGAGGTGTTATTATATGTAGTATCATCTAAAATATTGCAACATTCCTACAAAAATTTAGGTGTCACAATGAGTGCAACTGACTATGGGGGTTTGCTCGACCAGGGTAATACCCTAGTGTGGTAAAAAGCTGGATTCAGAAGTATTTGCGTGGCCGCTTTATGATCTCAAAGTAATCGAGAATGGTTGAATGATAAGAAAAGCAACTGAGTCTGTGAGATAATTTCAAGCATTACAGCCTAAAGAGAATATATATAAATATATAATTAATTAAAAACAAAAAAAGAACCAATTTCAATAATTGAACATTACAATAACATTTTGCAATACAATGAATTAGGTTAAATTAAAGTAAAGCGTGTCGAATTATAACATTTTGCAATACATTGAATTGAGTTGAATTGAATTAACTTGGAGTAATGCAAATCGAATGCAAAATCGATTGTAATAGGCTAGAAAACTGTCGGTAATATTATCGATATGGTGGTTTTGCTGCTTTAATGCATTTAGTTTCTGATAATATCATCTATTCTGTTCCACAGCAGCATCACTAGTCGAGTCGATATAGCAAATTCCGTTTATCTGTTTCTATGCGACTAGTTCGCAGTTTTTATGCTACCTTGATTCTCGTATGTCAGAACCGAACCGATCACATCACTATATATGCTTCCATGATATCCGAAAATACGTTTGGACAAAAAGAATACAACCAATTTCTGTCATTTAGAATTCATAGAAAAATCATTCGGATATAATGATATCGACGAGTTGAATTCGATCTGATTTCATTGTTAAACATTTTTAACTTAGAAGACCGAAAAATGAGAAAGTTACTTGATTTTATGATTGCAATATACTAATTTGCATTTAATATATTACAAACGACGGTGGTTGTACATATAAAAAAATATGATTTGTCAACAAACATACAGATAAAAATTTCATCAATACAAAATTTGTTTGAACGAACATAGTTAATAAAGTATGTTCCCATTTAAGTGGACGGAATGAGACTTAAATACATGTATAAAAATTGAAGCTTTGTTTTTGATACGTTCTAGACATTATTTAAGGCACTAAGCTAGTGGAAATTTGTTGTGTACAAATAAGGCTCGTTCGGTTTGCCTTGTGTAAACTTCCAGCGGACGGAATATATATATTTATATATCTATGTATATAAATATCTATTTTTTTTGTGCTCGTATTGTGACCACAACCAGAATTTTTAGCCCACTGGCATTGTGGACACAGTGCTGTGGGGTGTTGTGGGTCGCGAGCCGGCCAATGAGTTGGCAGTGGATGCGTGTAGGGAGGCCATGGTGCCCATCTGAAAGGGAAACAGACAAATGAAAGATTATTTTTCTAATTTGTTTTGATAGAACAATGGACTTACGCGCAAATGCGCCAGATCTTCAAGCTTTGTTAGATCCACCAGCTCGAGGAATAGGGAATATACAACTGCCCAACCATAGATGGAGAACAGACAAAAGATGCTCCAGAGGAGCACCATTATAATATTGTATGCAAAGTACAAATCATTAACAATGGCAAAGAAGATGAGGGCTAAGGCACGCCAAACTGTGAAAATGGCAAAGGTCCACAGCCAGGGCATCACTTTCCTTTCGTATTCCTGTGGAACGGATAATGAATTGCGTAAATTGCATGTATAGTATATATATTGTAGTATAGTATACGAATTTAGTTTACCTTACGCAGAGCGACGCAGAGCAAAACGCTAGTTACAAAGTTGATAATTGCCATAATTAGTGAGAATAGGGCAAATACGATCAACATGTTACGCACTGCAAATAAAATGAATGAAATTCAGTATAAGAAATTTATATAGCGTAACCACATAAATACCATGCTTGTTGCCAACATAAACAAACTCGTACGATATGATATAGTAACCATAGTGTGTGGAGCCTGGGGCAGCCATCGCATAACAGTATATATCAAAAATTGTGGTGCCAATGGTGAAAAGTGAAAGAAACTGCAAAGATACAAAATAATATGAAAATAAGCAAGCATTAATTTATCAATTTGTCTCCACCAACTGCCTCTCTAAAATCAGTCAACTTATTTTAATAAATATTAAATATATCATTACTAATAATACTTGTTAACATTTACCATTAAATATACCAAATAGCTAAATTATTGCACAAACATAATTTAAACGTTTTACTTGTAAACAAAAAATATTTATGTACAGATATAGTTGATCTTAAATTCTTAGAGGATTTAAATTCATTTAATAATAAAAAAAATTTAATAATATAATAACAATAGAAACAAGTAAATAAATAATATTATATTCTAAGTCATTGTTCAAATACTTTACTCTTTGAAATTCAAATCGGATTTGAAGGAATATTAATATTAATACTCGAAAAGCATTTATTCTATTATTTCTATTTCTTCTTGATACATATTATTGACTGAAAATAAAAATTGGCTTTCAAAAACTTAAAACTTAACAAGTAATAATTTAAGAGCTATAGCTGTTAAAAGTCGTTGTTACAAAGCTGAACTGTTTGAAATTGAAATAGGATATATAATAAATATTAATATATGTATGGAACTAATACTTTTTAATACCTATTATTTACTGAAAATAAGAACAGTTTGATTGCAAAAACTTAAACAAATATAACTAAGTTACAACTATATTTGTTTTAGTACTGTTCTGCAATAAGTTAAGAAAAGAATCTTACGACAGCGAAGAGTCCAATTAACATGGCTCCTTTTTGTATATCGATGTACTGATTGTTTCTCAGCAAGGGCCGCTGGTACCAGGGAATGCGCACAGAGCGTGTTGAGCGCGACATTTTCGAATGTAGATTTGTCGATGATCTGGATCAAGGATATGCAAGGATTTATAATTCATACATATATATATATATTTATATACATAAATTTTATATTACCTGCCCGTGGCATGGGAATAAACCGATGGGTTTGATCTATAAGTTGAGGGCGTTTTACGGCCGTAATTCATGTTGAAGCCTTTGCAATGACGTCACACGATGCTGAATATTGCAGGACTTGCTACAGGCACAAGCTTAGCTGTGAACATAAAGTACTCTATTAGGAGCATTCATATATTTTTGATAAGTAAACTAAATTGATTAACGGGCGTGTCCGCTTAGTTTGTTATTTTGGGTGTGTCTCAAGCAAAGCCAAAGCTGAAGCCCAGCTTAAAAGTGGTCAATTTTATGGCACGTAGTTGAACATCATTATTATTGAATGGGTTCAGTATGAAGCGTTGTCAATCCGTTTATTTGTATGCACTTTTTATTTGTTTTATTCATTTATTTACGTACACAAATATTAAATATTTCGTTGCTACACAAAATCAACAACAAATGCACTGAATCAGAAAAGTGCTGCCAACTTCCTCATTAGCGTTGCTTTGATGCACTCCACTGTGGCACAACTGTTGCGCAACGGGTGTATCGATTACATGCCAATCGATACACAGTCTCATCAGCTGTGTGTCAATATTCAGTGTGACTGTCAAATGGCATTGTTATGGTTTTTCCAAAATTTCAATTCTAACGCAAATGCCACAAAATCGCGAGAACTTCTTTTTATATAAATGAGTTTATTAGTTTTGGAGCCATGTCACTACCGCGTATAACGGATTATGAGATACTGGAGAAGCTTGGCGTGGGCAGCTACGCAACTGTCTACAAAGCGCGCCATAAAGTGAGCCATTTATTATTATTATTACTTCAAATAAGTTCCCAAATCTCAATTACATTGTATCTTTATAGAAGCAGCGCACTTATCATGCAATCAAGTACGTGGAAATGTCCACGTTGTCGCAAAGCTCGCGCGACAATCTAATCACGGAAATTCGGCTGCTTCGTGATCTCAAGCATAAGTACATTGTGACGCTTCAGGACTTCTTTTGGGATGACAAGTGAGTATTTCATTCTCATTTTGCACTGCATTTTGTGTATATAATATTAAAAGGGGAAAAATAATAATTATTATATAATTATAATACTTTTCTATATTTTATAAATCTCAATTATATTTATTACACACACCTATTATTATTCAGAAGTTAGGAGTTCCAAAAATTTATCTTGAAAACAAATGTTGTATTTTGAAGCCATAACTCCTGTACAAAAACGCTTATGTCTGCTTTAAATAAATTAATAAAATTTCTATTCTATTCTATTCCAACTGGTGATTATTTCCCAGTCTAACCGGTAAGAGAAAGCTCAAATTTCAATTTAAACGTAAACCTGCAATATTAATGAATCCATGTGTATAAAATTAGTTGTATATTTATAACACATGTTCAGGAAAATGGAATACAAACAAAAACACAACCTTGGTGGTAGTGTTCAAATTTTAACTTTGTCCGCTTTGCTTGTAGTTCAAATTTATATGTACATAATATAGCAAAAGTTGCTTCACCACAATAGTTCGCTTATCGAAAGCAATAAACACAATCTTAGAAATTAGGACCCAAGAGCCAATAAAATCTAATACCTTGGAATTATAATGTTTAGTTATATTGAAAATAATAGAAGCTATTTAAAAAATATTTAAATATAATCATTTTAATCGTACCCAAGCGAGTTTAAATATTTTAAATTCATCTAGTATACTTTAATACTTCTTTCTTAAATACTCTCTTTGGTACTTAAAAGAGTGCGTTTTCTGAGTAAGCAAACTAAATGCTCATTATTTTTAACTACGCAAAATTCTGCAGAGAACTAAAATAAATCCAAATTATTAACTACCGTTATCAATATTCTATACTTTGCCCAAATACCACTAAAAGTGCGCAACAATATAACATTTTGTTTTTGAATATGCTTAAAGTGTTGTGCTCGAACAGTTCCAATTGCCGGCAATGGGTTAAAGTATTGGGAATCTACGGAATTCAGACATTAACCCTGTTGAAACACTAAAACTATTGGTATATCAAATTATAACGAATGGTAAATAACGGAATATGCTTATCAAGTTGTAAAAATGTAAACGCCCATTTCTAATGCGGTCGGCACAAAAAAGCATTGTAAAATCAGTAAGAGTAGTTGACAATAAACCTTCTTAGCTCTCTATATAATGGATGTTATTCGGATTTCAATATTTCAAAAATTGTTTAAGCCATTGGATCTAAATATCAAATAATCGATTCAAAAAGTCTGAACGTAAAATATTTTGTGGACAAAAAACGAGTAAATATGAGTTTGACAATGCAAAGCACCTTAATGGTGGTAATGACTTTGTTTCAGTATAAACTTAATTATCTTTCTTTCTAAAACATATTTGCTCAATTTACTTTATTCACAACAACTCCTTTATTCTTCTTCAAGTTGGTGATCACACAATTGATGTCGATCGACATCGATGATAATGTTAAGTACATAGTTGCATTTCAGATTGCAAATGTTAGTTACAATCTTAGAACTAGATCACTCTGCCTGCTACATTTAGGAATTCACCATGCTGTTGGCGCCAAGGATAACCCACCTTATTATTCACAAAGTGTACATTTTAATACAAAATTCTATTATTGGTTTACAAGCAAAAAAGCTCTAACATTATATTTGTTGTTGGCTATATTATTAGTAAACATTCGTATTTTAACTTTTCACATATAGAAACATTTTAGATAGGTTTATAATTAATTTAAATTAATTTGAATGCATTTAAATTAATATATTTTCAGAATTATAGAGGTATTTCTAAGTTGTCCGCTATTCCAAAGAATTTTGAGAAATTGATAACTTCTCAACTAAAACGTCTTTGTAGATCCTCGATTTCACCCTGCCTAAACGGGCTTATGAAATATCGAGCTACTGCCACTAACTTGCTTTGTTATTAAGGGGTTTCAAAACCATTTGCAAACGAAGGTTACTTACCTTAGTAAGCCTTTTTATTCTGTAAATCAATCTTTGCTAATTCATCTGTCTCTATCTGTCTCTAAGTCTGGTCGAGTTATTTCCGGAGTACCGCAAGGAAGTAACCTTGGCCCCTTGTTATTCACATTATTTATAAATGACCTTCCGACTGTTATAAGTTATTCTCGGGTACTGATGTATGCCGATGATGTCATCTACTGACTCTTTTGCTGGACACAGGCTTCAAGCTGATTTGGATAATTGGTGTCGTGCTAATTTATTAAATCTTAATTGTGATAAATGTAAATTTATCTATTGTTATAGACGAAAGACCTTTTTAAGTAACTATTTTCCTAATAGCAAACCACTGGAACGCATTGAATGTGTTGATGATTTGGGTATTCTTTTATATACCAAGCTTAAGTTTGAGAAGCATTTTTCTTCCTATGCTAATAGAGCTTTGGTGTCCTGGGTTTCATCAAGCGCTGGAATTTGATGAATTTGACGATCCCTATATTACTAAAACACTATCTGTTTCTTTTGTTCGTCCTATTCTTGCAAAAAACAATTTCTATTATTTTCCCTTAGACGTTTTAATTGGAATACTAGTTTTAGATTATCTTTTTACCTTAGTAGATTTTAATTTATAAATTTTGCTTCTATTTCTGATCGTAGAACAATGCTTGGCGCAATCTTTTTACAAAAGCTCATAAACGGAGAGATTGATTCTTCTGAGTTAATCAGCCAACTTAATTTTACAGTAACGATCAGAAATACAATGAATCGTGTCCCTTATCTCTCTCTCCCGATTGAGTTGGCGCTCTATTTACCGGTGATCGTCGTGACACTAGTGTTAAACTGTTGTTGCCTTTTCCGTAAAAGTGGGGAGCAAGCATTTTTCGGCGCCCCCGGCAGTTGCGCTCTCAATAGTGCAAGCGCTGATGTTGTCCGTTTTCGTTTAGACGACGAGTGGTAACGTTTTCGACGGCCGCTGCCCTTGCGTTCTGATTAGTGCCAACGTTGCTTTTTTTTCACACTTTCGGCGGTCACACCAGTGAACGTTGGAGTAGGTCATGGCCAAACTCTTTTTGCCCTAAGCGTTGCTCACTCTCACATTTACTTTTTCATATATAGGTGTATACGACTTTTGTATACCCTTATTTTTATATTTTTATTCTTACCCTCTCCTTTTGGGCGTTGATTTTATTTTATTATATATATTTTTGTTTTATATTCAGTTGTGTAAGTGTGCGTCCAATTTGCGTTTTTGGAGTCGCACTTATTTCCCTGCCCTTTTTAATTTTGGGGACTTGAGGCCTCACCTGTATCCTTGCTGTGTGGCTTCAAGTCGCTCACATGTGCCGTCCTTATCCGCTTGTCTGTCAAGCTGCTTAGCTTGCAGACCACCGGTGACGTGAAATCCACGATTTCGGTGCTAGATTTGCTGCGAATCCCTCAGCTTCATTTTATAGGTGGTGTAACTTCACCCACACCCTATCTCCGATGTTGGGGCTCCATCGCCTGCGGCGAAGGTAGTGGTGCTTTGCTTGGTCCTGAGATGCCTCGACCGCGGCCAATTGACTTGCCTTATTTTGCTCACATACTTCGCATCGTTGGACATGTGCCCTTACGTCTTTATATAAGCCTGGCCAATAGTAGCGCGCTGCTACTCGAGCTATTGTTTTTTTGCTCCCCGTATGTCCTGCGGCGGCGGTGTTGCGGTTCTCGCTTAGGAGTTGCGTTCTCTTGCCGGTTGGCGCACACAATTTTCAGGATGCTACATCCTCTGTTCCAGCTTTATGAGGTATGTGTCTGTACAGGTTTCCAGACTCGTCCATGTTAGCTGGAAACTTCCTCGGATTTTTCGTTATGGCCGTTCGCATCTTTTGGATCCAGTGGCAGTTTTTATTTACTTGGTCCATCGTGTCTCCCACAATTGAGATTCTCCGGCATGTCTCCTTCCGGGGTTGTCGAGATTTGGCATCTGCAACACTTACTGCTGGTTTGACTGTCTTTGCTATGTACAATCTTTCCGCCTGACGCTCTCGAATTATTTTTCCAGGTATTTTTATCCTCAGGCCAGCGCACTCCAAAACCGTTTCCATGTCAGACAGAAAATCCCATCCCAGAACTAAGCCATCGATGACTCCTTTCGGCCATCTGCCATGCGGACTCGCCGTCTGGTTGCGCATCGTCGGCCTTTGTCGAACAGTCCACAAACTAGCTTCTCGCTAATGAAACTACTCGTGCTCCCTGTATCGATAGTAGCCTTGTGCTGGCAGTTGCCGATCTCTACGACCGCTGTCAGCTGCGCTCCCTCGTCCTGCAGGCTGCCAATTTGCGTCTTGGGGCTGCCCTTGTTCGGCTCCCGCAATATTCTGGCCGCAATATCTGCAGGCCATCGCTGGATTATTTATATGTTTGTCTGTTGTCGTGTCTCGTCTTCGGGGCTGGTCTGGGTCTCGTCTCGGTTTCGACTCTCTCGTGGTACGCTTTGCTGTGTGTCCGTCCACTATCCGCTATCCGCATAAGCCGTGGCCAGTTTTGCCTTGGCGCGGGCTCTATATGGTGGTAGCGACGTCTCTGTGGTGGATCCATGTGGCTCTGTTGAGGCTCTACTTGCTTTCGCTGTGGAGTGTTGTAGCTCGGGTGCTCCACGCGGCTCTGCTGTCTCAACTTTTCCCTGTCTACCTCGAGTTCCTCAAACGCGGCTACCAAATGCATCAATTCTGCCAAGTTGTTGAATTAACCTGGCCTGGCGTACGCTCGTAGGTCTGGAAGGCTGTTGCTGTAGATTTTGTGCAGTTGTTTGTCCGCCGAATACTGCAGTGGCCGCATTAGCGTCTGCATCTCTACCATATATACCTTAAATGGCTCGTTCATAGCCGGACGTCTTCGCGTATCTTCGCCCTTTAAGTTTACAAAGTAGTCTCTTGGCAATAAATATTCTTGGAAACTCTGGATGAATGATGCCCATCTCGTCCAGTGTTGGTTATTGGCTACGTACCATTTCAGAGCCATTCCCTGAAGTAGTTCAGGCATGGTCCTGGGAATTAAATTTAAGTTGAGTCCATATGTATCGGCTGACCACTCGACTTGCTCCAAGAATTCTAACGGTTTTGTGGTGCCGTCGAAGCGAAAATTCCATTCCCGGACTTGTTTCCCTACCGTCGGGTATTCTTGGGATATTTCCGGCGCTGTGTTGTCGCTTATGGGTGCTCTCCTTGATGGCTGTGGTGTGGGTGTTCCCCATACTGTGTGGTTGGTGTCTCGAGCGCGTGCTGCTGCGCTAGTTGTTGGTATGCTCAACTGGGCGAAATCTACGTTCGTCGCTTCTCTTGCAACCGCAACTTTGCCTATTTCTTTGGCCGGTGAAATTCTGCCATGAATAGCTGCCATTTCTTGGAGTCGGGAGCTGTATGGTAGTTTGGATTCGTTAGCCATCGCCCACTCTCCGAATTGTCGAGGTATCTCATCCAATCTCCCGCGAAGTGGTAGTTCGAATTCTTCTGCATATTTTATTAATTCCTCCTTTTTGAGGGTGTATACCCACGCACGGACCATTTTGTTTTTATATGTATTTACTGTGTGCTGTTAATTATCGCAACTCTGTTGGGCGCCAGTTGTAACGAACCTTTTCAGTTCGGTTAGTTTTAGCTAGGCTAAAGCTCAGTCGAGCTGTGGGTTCGTGCAACGAATTTGTATCGGTTGCGTTTGCGATAATTGACAACACATTGGTTTTATATAGTGATTAAAGGTTTTATTCATTTGTTTATTATTATTATGGTATTATGGTTTCATGTACTAGCTAGGTGGCGATCAGACCATCCCTGACTGACTTCGCTCCTAGATTTCGCACTGACTGCGGTTAGTCTCAGACCTACTCTTTCCCGACAGCGAGTTTCGTACTCGTTTCTTACTTTTGACTGCCAGCCTCTGACTGACTGCCTGCCTCTGACTGACTGCCTTCCTAGGTGCTGCGACGCCCTCTTATAGGCCTGCGTCGCCTCGGTGGCGTGATCTTTGGAAGTTTTCCACGGCTTTGTCGCTTCCGTCCCATTGTTGGTGGTGTCAGTTGTCCATTTGGGTCCCACGGTGGACTTCTTGTATAATATGCTGACGAAGGCGTGTGTGCCTTTGGTTCTGATCGCTGATTGCAGTTGATTTCGTCGTTGACGAAATATGCTGACGCGGCGCATGATCCAAATGTCGTTTGTTGCAATTGTTGCGAGGGGCGCATATAGCATATGCCAAAGCTATATGGCTCCTCACAGTATGATACTTTTCCCAGTAAAAAGTTGTGCTTTTTCTGAAATTAATGAACCTTCGATTTAACGGCGATTCTCTAACAGCTAAACTCTGATATAGAAGACGAGCCAGTAAATTTCATTACTTGTTTCTGTATTTTAGAAAAGATTTTTCTGTTCATTTTTTAGAAATACATTTTTTAATAACATAAAAAATGCTTAAGAACTAAATCAACTCTAAGCCTTTCAAATTGTTCGTTGTTTTTAAAAATGATTTCTAAAAACAAAAAAGACTTTCTAGCTTCAAGGTCGATTTTCTCCAATTTTTACCGACTTTTTCAGGGTATAGCTTCAATAGCAGTTGTAATTGAAATAGATTTAAATGTGCTAAACAACTAATTGGTTCTTTCGCTGTCTTTCAAGGAACATCTACATCGTACTGGAGTACTGCAATGCTGGCAATTTATCTGCATTTATACGCACCAAAAAAGCGCTGCCGGAGTCAACATGCCGTTATTTTCTGCGCCAGTTAACCGCAGCCGTTCAATACATGCGAGCCAATGACATCTCACACTTTGATCTCAAGCCGCAAAATCTATTGTTGACGCGCGACGCCAATCATGTAACTCTCAAAGTTGCAGATTTTGGGTAAGTTTCTTGAAACGAAGCAGGCAGTATTTATGTCTTTAATGAGATGCGTATTTCCTCTTGCAGTTTTGCGCAACACCTGAAATTGGGTGAAATAAATCAACAGCTGAAGGGATCACCCCTCTACATGGCTCCGGAGATAGTGCGAAAGCATCAGTACGATGCCAAGGCGGATCTCTGGAGCGTAGGCGTTATTCTCTATGAATGCCTGTTCGGCAAGGCGCCATACTCATCGCGGACCATCGATGAGTTGCTACTGCGGATACGCAAAGCGGAGCCCATTGTGCTGCCACCGCATGCACGGATCAGCAGCGAGTGCCACGATTTGTTGCGCCGCCTATTGGCTCACGAGCCGGCCGAACGCATCTCGTTTGCTGATTTCTTTGAGCATCCATTCTTGGATCTGAAAACATTTCCCTCGGAACAGACCCTGAAAAAGGCAGTTGATCTGGTCACCAGGGCGGTGGAGTATGATGAGAAACGGGATTATAAGGAGGCTTACTATTTGTACTGCAGTGCATTGCAATATTTTGTGCCGCTCATCACCGAGGAATCGGATGCCAGCCGACGGCAGGAGTTGCGCAATCGCGCGCTCGCCTACATGAAGCGCGCCGAGGAGATCAAAAATGTCCTCATCGAGGATGAGTATAAAATGCTGGCACAACGTCAGCAGCAGCAGCAGCAGCATCAACATCAAGAAAAAGCCAAGGCTGCAACAACTGCCGAGTCCAATCAGCCAACCAGATCACGCATGATTGAAATGCTTGAGCCGGATGCGCGCTATAAACAGCTTTGTATGATGTGTATATGCACTAAAATAAACTCGATCTTAATAACGAACTCTCCATTAACAAATGGTTAATGGGGCTATTTGAGGCTGAACTTGTCCAGAAGGAAGGATATTCCTGGTCAGCATAAGCATAAGCAGCCAAGTCCATCCATCAAAGTCAGTCTGTCTGCGTCTGTCTGTCTATCTTGAAAAATGTGTCTTCAAATAATTATGATATCCGAAAATACGCAACGCGAAACAAGCATATTTAATTTGAGCGATAAACCTCACCGTTTGTCTATTAGCGATAAAAGTCAATAAGAAGCACTACAAGACAAGATCGTGGATACATAAACGTCCATTGTATGAACTAAATAGAATATATATTATTTTATTTATTTATGTCTTATGTTAAAAACCGAATATAGAAATATTCATCTAAGTAAATAGGAATATCTATAATGGGATCATGCAAATTGTGATTCAAAAACAGATGATTATTGCGCAGACGCCTTTAAAATTCGTTGTTATGATTACATATTTGAAATTATCTATCTACGATTAATGTCTTATAGTTCTGCTGTCGAACTCGAGTCCGTCTCTGAAAACTGGTCTCGAAATCGGGCGCCAAGGCGAGCTGTATCTGTACGAGCGAAAACTGGACGCTGCCTTGGAGTCGTATACCTCTGCGCTGGGTATTCTGGTGCCGTTTGTGAACAATGAACCGAAGGGCGAGCGTCGCAATCTGCTGCTGCAACAGGTAAGTAAGTATTAGATAAAAATGTACTAAGATTGATCAATTCGCATATGCTTTCAGCTGGATTTCTGGATCAAGGAGGCTGAGAGTATCAAGAGTATTTTAAGCGCTAAAAATTTGGATGCGGAGGAGCAAAAGATGTCCACGGTACGCAGCTGCAGTATACAGTAGAAAGTTGATAATTTGTAGATTATAGCTTTGTAGAATTAGCTTACTTACGTATCTGTTATTTAGCTACAAATGTGGTCCAGTCTAGATTATTATGTGGTGGCTGAAGTAATGTGTTTTACTCAACTACCTTGTCCAGCACTTGTATCTAACGTGCTTGACTCTCTCTTGATTCTCTAATTCAAAGAAGAGTATGCTAATTTTCATTATTATTTTAAATGTTTGGTCCTCTCTCTTGCTTCTTAATTGGTCGACTATTCTAGTACCCAGTTGTAAGTCAGTAAATTAAATGACATACCCTTATCTACTAATGTTAAGCAATGTTCACACACAGTTCTACATTCCAGAAATTATATCACCATACACATCTGGCTGGCACATCGGGCCACACATTTATTTATTTTTATGCATTGTGATTACTTTAATTAAGATGGTTTAGACAAACGCCTGCGTTAAATATGAATTAAAATTTATGATCATAGATAACACACAAATGTTGTTTCAATCTTGTTTGCGCTTACAGATTTTTGATATCTCTGTTTTCGAATAAAAACAGCCAGTTTTTCCCACCGCTGCTGCTATCAGAATCTCTTTTGTTAATTAAATGTTTAATTATTGAACAGTGACAACAATTGAATAGTGTAAAAACCCAATATGTCAATCAGGGACCATAACACTCGAACGAAGTTCTTTGTTTAATTGTAAATCTGAGATAGTTGGATCAAGTTCTTTCAATATTCAATATTTATAACTCACTTATCGCCGACCATAAATATCTGGCCTATCGCTGCGATGTCAGCCTTAAGCCCTCTTTTCCTCCTATAAAAGGCGTCATTCGCAGCGATTCGTGTCAAGAGTCTCTTCTAGCGATTCCAACAGAGAATATGATTTCGACAACGCTCCTCCTGCTGGTGGCTGTTGCCTGTGGCGGCGCCTATGCTGCACCTCCCATCGGAGGTCGGGTGGTCAACGGCACAGACGCCAACGTACAGAACTATCCGTTTGTGGTGAGTATACATGTTATTATTATTATTATTATTATTGCTCTTATATAGATTAATGATATCTACATATATATTGCAGATCTCGTTGCGTGGTTCCACTGGCTCGCATTCGTGCGGCGGGTCGATCGTTTCTCAGCAGTTTGCGATGACAGCGGCTCATTGTACTGCCGGAAAGACAGCTGCCCAATTGACCGTGCAATATGGTGTGACCAGAATTAGTGCCAGTGGACCCAACGTAGTCGCCGTCAAGCGGATCATTCAACACGCTGACTACAGTCCCAACAAGAACTATGCCAATGATATTTCCCTGCTGCAGGTGGCAAATGCATTTAAGTTCGATTATCTGACTGTGGCGCCCGTACAACTGCCAGCCCAAAACTATGCCACGCCACAGGTAGCTAAGGGTGGTGATGGTACCCTCGTTGGATGGGGCCTCGAGAAGGTGAGTTGAATGGCTTAAATAGTAAATGTTGGGTTTATTTTATACAATTGTATTATTTATTTAGACTGGTGGCTCGGTTCAGTCGAATTTGCAACAGGTGCAGCTGAAGGTTTACTCGGATGCTGAGTGTGTGTCGCGCCACAAGGGCGCCACAGATCCTCGCTACCACATCTGCGGTGGCGTCGACGAGGGTGGCAAAGGGCAATGCAGCGGCGATTCCGGCGGTCCCCTCCTCGAAAATGGCAGACAGGTGGGCATCGTTTCGTGGAGCATCAAGCCGTGTACTGTGGCTCCTTATCCGGGTGTCTACACCAAGGTGGCCAACTATGTCGATTGGATTCAAAAGAATCAAATAATATTGGCGTAAATCGACAAATAAAAACCCATGAACATACGGTTATTCTCGATTTATTGCTTCTCGATTTCATCCTCGGTTCTAAATCGCTATCGCTTCGCGATACATATAAAATGTAATGCTAAAAATAGCTGTGAACCGAGCAAATGATTTTCTTCAAATCTCGGGCATAAATTTTGCACAATTTATTTATTTATTTTGCTGATAACTTAATCATTTAGCGCAACAATTTTTTAATATTATCATTGTCGCAGATCAGTATAGAAATATCAGAATCATAGCCGATAGTGGAATACCCCAAAAGCCGTGGCAATACTAGTTTTCAATGAGTCAGTAATCTAATCCTTTAATATTTGATGACTTTTGGCTATTAGAATGTGGCAGATATACGTCCCTGGAGGTTGCGAGTCTGGACTCCAGGGAGATCGTAAGTTTTCATCTTCTACATTTGCTGATAACACAGATAAAAACAAGAGAGAACGTTGCAGTCGGGCGTAACCAACTGTGAAATACTTTGATGCCATACGTAATGCCAGCTGATAACGGGTAGCAAAGAACAGGGTGGGTGTAGCCAAGAAATACTGTTCAAGTTTTCCTTTCAAATTGCAGTAGATATAAGCTAGTAAGCTTCCTTCGAAGTTTGGTAACTGTTTGTGGAGTGGGCGCAGTCGAAAATTTTCTTTTGCGGATTTTCGAAGAGTGTTACTAGCAATATACCCCTGAAATTTGGTGACTCTAGCTTTCAAATTGTGTGAGATATATAATCTTATGTTATTTACACTAACAGGTGTATCGGCTTAGGGAGTCGCAGTGGGAGTGGCATTCCAATTTTTCATCGATCTCTTAGGGGAATTATCAGTAACATACAGGAAGATATGCGAATTACAAATTTCTAGGGACGTGGCTCCTGGGGGCGGCGGGTGTGGTCGTGATCCGAAAATGTATATGCAGATCCTTGGAGGAGGTTACCACCAAGTTATGTTCTAGGATTTACAAATTGGATTTACATATTATTATTATTTCACTTGTGCGTCCTATTCTTGGATATGGTTCTTGTATATGGTAACCCAATTACAGGGTTCATAAGGACAGAATTTAAGCCTTACAAAAACAATTTCTATTTTTTGCCCTTAGGCGTTTTAATTGGAATACTAATTTTAGATTATCTTTTTACCTTAGTAGACTTTAATTTATACATTTTGCTTCTATTTCTGATTGTAGAACGTAATCTTAATCTTGGCGTAATCTTTTTACATAAGCTTATAAACGGTGAGATTGAGTCTCCTTCATTTTACAATAATGATCAGAAATACAAGGAATTTTCTGCCTCTTTTTCTTCAAACTTGTAGTCCGGATTGTGTTATCCATACCCCATGCATGTATGATGCTTTTCCCATTAAAAAGTTGTGCTTTTTCTGAAATTAACGAACCTACGATATGCTTAAGAACTAAATCAACTCCAAGCCTTTCCAATTGTTCATTGTTTTTAAAAATGATTTCTAAAAACAAAAAAGACTTTCTAGCTTAAAAGGGCGATTTTCTCAAATTTTGACCGATTTTTTTAGGGAATAGCTTGAATAGCTTTAATAAAGCTGTATCTGAGTAAAACAGCGATTAATTCCGATGCCCCATCAGCAGTTGTAATTGAAATAGATTTAAATGTGCTAAACAACTAATTGGTTCTTTCGCTGTCTTTCAAGGAACATCTACATCGTACTGGAGTACTGCAATGCTGGCAATTTATCTGCATTTATACGCACCAAAAAAGCGCTGCCGGAGTCAACATGCCGTTATTTTCTGCGCCAGTTAACCGCAGCCGTTCAATACATGCGAGCCAATGACATCTCACACTTTGATCTCAAGCCGCAAAATCTATTGTTGACGCGCGACGCCAATCATGTAACTCTCAAAGTTGCAGATTTTGGGTAAGTTTCTTGAAACGAAGCAGGCAGTATTTATGTCTTTAATGAGATGCGTATTTCCTCTTGCAGTTTTGCGCAACACCCTCTACATGGCTCCGGAGATAGTGCGAAAGCATCAGTACGATGCCAAGGCGGATCTCTGGAGCGTTGGCGTTATTCTCTATGAATGCCTGTTCGGCAAGGCGCCATACTCGTCGCGGACCATCGATGAGTTGCTACTGCGGATACGCAAAGCGGAGCCCATTGTGCTGCCACCGCATGCACGGATCAGCAGCGAGTGCCACGATTTGTTGCGCCGCCTATTGGCTTACGAGCCGGCGGAACGCATCTCGTTTGCTGATTTCTTTGAGCATCCATTCTTGGATCTGAAAACATTTCCCTCGGAACAGACCCTGAAAAAGGCAGTTGATCTGGTCATCAGGGCGGTGGAGTATGATGAGAAACGGGATTATAAGGAGGCTTACTATTTGTACTGCAGTGCATTGCAATATTTTGTGCCGCTCATCACCGAGGAATCGGATGCCAGCCGACGGCAGGAGTTGCGCAATCGTGCGCTCGCCTACATGAAGCGCGCCGAGGAGATCAAAAATGTCCTCATCGAGGATGAGTATAAAATGCTGGCACAACGTCAACAGCAGCAACAGCAGCATCAACATCAAGAAAAAGCCAAGGCTGCAACAACTGCCGAGTCCAATCAGCCAACCAGATCGCGCATGATTGAAATGCTTGAGCCGGATGCGCGCTATAAACAGCTTTGTATGATGTGTATATGCACTAAAATAAACTCGATCTTAATAACGAACTCTCCATTAACAAATGGTTAATGGGGCTATTTGAGGCTGAACTTGTCCAGAAGGAAGGATATTCCTGGTCAGCATAAGCATAAGCAGCCAAGTCCATCCATCAAAGTCAGTCTGTCTGCGTCTGTCTATCTTGAAAAATGTGTCTTCAAATAAATATGATATCCGAAAATACGCAACGCGAAACAAGCATATTTAATTTGAGCGATAAACCTCACCGTTTGTCTATTAGCGATAAAAGTCAATAAGAAGCACTACAAAACAAGATCGTGGATACATAAACGTCCATTGTATGAACTAAATAGAATATATATTATTTTATTTATTTATTTCTTATATTAAAAACCGAATATAGAAATATTCATCTAAGAAAATAGGAACATCTATAATGGGATCATGCAAATTGTGATTCAAAAACAGATGATTATTGCGCAGACGCCTTTAAAATTCGTTGTTATGATTACATATTTGAAATTATCTATCTACGATTAATGTCTTATAGTTCTGCTGTCGAACTCGAGTCCGTCTCTGAAAACTGGTCTCGAAATCGGGCGCCAAGGCGAGCTGTATCTGTACGAGCGAAAACTGGACGCTGCCTTGGAGTCGTATACCTCTGCGCTGGGTATTCTGGTGCCGTTTGTGAACAATGAACCGAAGGGCGAGCGTCGCAATCTGCTGCTGCAACAGGTAAGTAAGTATTAGATAAAAATGTACTAAGATTGATCAATTCGCATATGCTTTCAGCTGGATTTCTGGATCAAGGAGGCTGAGAGTATCAAGAGTATTTTAAGCGCTAAAAATTTGGATGCGGAGGAGCAAAAGATGTCCACGGTACGCAGCTGCAGTATACAGTAGAAAGTTGATAATTTGTAGATTATAGCTTTGTAGAATTAGCTTATTTACGTATCTGTTATTTAGCTACAAATGTGGTCCAGTCTAGATTATTATGTGGTGGCTGAAGTAATGTGTTTTACTCAACTACCTTGTCCAGCACTTGTATCTAACGTGCTTGACTCTCTCTTGATTCTCTAATTCAAAGAAGAGTATGCTAAATTTCATTATTCTTTTAAATGTTTGGTCCTCTCTCTTGCTTCTTAATTGGTCGACTATTCTAGTACCCAGTTGTAAGTCAGTAAATTAAATGACATACCCTTATCTACTAATGTTAAGCAATGTTCACACACAGTTCTACATTCCAGAAATTATATCACCATACACATCTGGCTGGCACATCGGGCCACACATTTATTTATTTTTATGCATTGTGATTACTTTAATTAAGATGGTTTAGACAAACGCCTGCGTTAAATATGAATTAAAATTTATGATCATAGATAACACACAAATGTTGTTTCAATCTTGTTTGCGCTTACAGATTTTTGATATCTCTGTTTTCGAATAAAAACAGCCAGTTTTTCCCACCGCTGCTGCTATCAGAATCTCTTTTGTTAATTAAATGTTTAATTATTGAACAGTGACAACAATTGAATAGTGTAAAAACCCAATATGTCAATCAGGGACCATAACACTCGAACGAAGTTCTTTGTTTAATTGTAAATCTGAGATAGTTGGATCAAGTTCTTTCAATATTCAATATTTATAACTCACTTATCGCCGACCATAAATATCTGGCCTATCGCTGCGATGTCAGCCTTAAGGCCTCTTTTCCTCCTATAAAAGGCGTCATTCGCAGCGATTCGTGTCAAGAGTCTCTTCTAGCGATTCCAACAGAATATGATTTCGACAACGCTCCTCCTGCTGGTGGCTGTTGCCTGTGGCGGCGCCTATGCTGCACCTCCCATCGGAGGTCGGGTGGTCAACGGCACAGACGCCAACGTACAGAACTATCCGTTTGTGGTGAGTATACATGTTATTATTATTATTATTATTATTGCTCTTATATAGATTAATGATATCTACATATATATTGCAGATCTCGTTGCGTGGTTCCACTGGCTCGCATTCGTGCGGCGGGTCGATCGTTTCTCAGCAGTTTGCGATGACAGCGGCTCATTGTACTGCCGGAAAGACAGCTGCCCAATTGACCGTGCAATATGGTGTGACCAGAATTAGTGCCAGTGGACCCAACGTAGTCGCCGTCAAGCGGATCATTCAACACGCTGACTACAGTCCCAACAAGAACTATGCCAATGATATTTCCCTGCTGCAGGTGGCAAATGCATTTAAGTTCGATTATCTGACTGTGGCGCCCGTACAACTGCCAGCCCAAAACTATGCCACGCCACAGGTAGCTAAGGGTGGTGATGGTACCCTCGTTGGATGGGGCCTCGAGAAGGTGAGTTGAATGGCTTAAATAGTAAATGTTGGGTTTATTTTATACAATTGTATTATTTATTTAGACTGGTGGCTCGGTTCAGTCGAATTTGCAACAGGTGCAGCTGAAGGTTTACTCGGATGCTGAGTGTGTGTCGCGCCACAAGGGCGCCACGGATCCTCGCTACCACATCTGCGGTGGCGTCGACGAGGGTGGCAAAGGGCAATGCAGCGGCGATTCCGGCGGTCCCCTCCTCGAAAATGGCAGACAGGTGGGCATCGTTTCGTGGAGCATCAAGCCGTGTACTGTGGCTCCTTATCCGGGTGTCTACACCAAGGTGGCCAACTATGTCGATTGGATTCAAAAGAATCAAATAATATTGGCTTAAGCCGACCAATAAAAACCCATGAACTTTGATAACTATTTAGCGGTTTTTCTCGATTTATTGCTTCTCGATTTCATCCTCGGTTCTAAATCGCTATCGCTTCGCGATACATATAAAATGTAATGCTAAAAATAGCTGTGAACCGAGCAAATGATTTTCTTCAAATCTCGGGCATAAATTTTGCACAATTTATTTATTTATTTTGCTGATAACTTAATCATTTAGCGCTTCAATTTTTTAATATTATCATTGTCGCAGATCAGTATAGAAATATCAGAATCATAGCCGATAGTGGAATACCCCAAAAGCCGTGGAAATACTAGTTTTCAATGAGTCAGTAATCTAATCCTTTAATATTTGATGACTTTTGGCTATTAGAATGTGGCGGATATACGTCCCTGGAGGTTGCGAGTCTGGACTCCAGGGAGATCGTAAGTTTTCATCTTCTACATTTGCTGATAACACAGATAAAAACAAGAGAGAACGTTGCAGTCGGGCGTAACCAACTGCGAAATACTTTGATGCCATACGTAATGCCAGCTGATAACGGGTAGCAAAGAACAGGGTGGGTGTAGCCAAGAAATACTGTTCAAGTTTTCCTTTCAAATTGCAGTAGATATAAGCTAGTAAGCTTCCTTCGAAGTTTGGTAACTTTTTGTGGAGTGGGCGCAGTCAAAAATTTTCTTTTGCGGATTTTCGAAGAGTGTTACTAGCAATATACCCCTGAAATTTGGTGACTCTAGCTTTCAAATTGTGTGAGATATATAATCTTATCTTATTTACACTAGCAGGTGTATCGGCTTAGGGAGTCCGAAAGGGAGTGGCATTCCAATTTTTCATCGATCTCTTAGGGGAATTATCAGTAACATACTGGAAGACATGCGAATTACAAATTTCTAGGGACTAGACTCCTACTTTTGGTGACTCGATTTTAAAGATTGTGGGGGGATATGCGGATTTATCGACTTACACTTTCCGAAATATCGGCATTAGCGATTATGGGCGCAGGTGTGGACGTGGTCATATCGCATCTTAAAGGCCGCTAGCAATAATATGCCTACCATATTTGACGGGTCTAACTCATAAACTGCGGGAGATAGGGAAATTTAAAATTTTTAGGGCATGGGGGCCTGCAGGAGGCGGAGGTGGGCGTGGCCTTTCCCGATCTTTGAAGGACATGGCCAACAATCTAACAATAAAATTTGGGGACTGTAGCCTAAAATTGTGGGAGATATGTGGCTTTATCGATTTGCGAATATCGATTTTATCGATATCCTAGCCACCAAGTGGACGTAGCACTGCAATTTTTACACTTTGTGTGACGCCGGCCTAGGCCAATTTTATGTTCCAATTTTCAAGTCTCAAATTGTAGGGGTGTCGAAGAAAGTTGCGTTCATTAGGACGGACAGACTGGCATGACGGATATTGCGCTATGATACCTTCGGCATCAAAGTATAATCAGGCAAATCTGATTCAACTACTGCAAGCATATAATTTTAGTGGTATTTTTTGCAAAGTTCCTCAAACTGTAAGCCAAGACTCGAACCAGCTTAGTCCCTGTACAAAATCAATGACATTCAGTGTGGTACTTTTTATAGCAAACTCATTGAGCATGCTTTCATGCATACCATTTCAACAAGGCAACAATGTTCGACGCACAGCATGCGACATGTTGGAAATGAGCCGAAGTCTCTCTGTTAAGTAACTGCTCTTTAACATAATAACTTATACATGTTATCGTTGACCATGTTCAATGTCAGCAATATTTCTGCAATATAAGACAATATATCTATTTCTTTAATTAAAACCAGTTTGTTTATTTATTTTACGATTCGAATTTTACCAAACCACATTTACAATTTTTTTTTTTGTCAATTTATAACAAAATACTAAAACGGTTTTGACACAAAATATATATAAGCAGCGAAAATGAGTTTGGGATCTGTGTTTTCAAATTAAATTAAATTGTTTTTTGTTATTGAGCCTATGTCTGCCGTTAAATATGCATTCAATCAATATAGCGATCATTGAATGGGAAACACAATATTGATATGAGACATCGATGCACCGATGCACATAAGTACTGGGAGAGTAGGCAGGTTCGTTGCGCACTTTGTTCGTCGTTGGCCAGTCGACGATTTCTGTTCAAACGCGACGCACGCTTTAAGCGGACGCCAAAAACTGCTGGCGCAAGTTCAAAGTAGGCTCTAGTTCAAAGTGGTCTCCGTTTGAGATAAAGCAAAGAGTTGACATTATTTTTTAGCAAACTCTGAGATTTATATGCTGACACTGAGAGAAGAGAGTGAGTGCTTCATTTGCGCTTTAAGTTGCCGCTAATTTGCACTTGTGTTGATTATGACAATGTTCTTTGATGTTGAGCGTTAAATAAGCGAGGCCAACAATTGCCCTCCATGGAAATTCGTTCGTTTAATTACAAATAATTTGTCAATTGGCTGTCTAAGCAGCAGCAGCAGCAGCAGTAGCAGCAGCAGCAGCAGTAGCAGCAGCAGCAGCAGCAGCTGCAAATGTCTGCAGTTGAAATTGATAAAAGTGTAGCCATTATTACATTTTTAGGCAAGCAGAGAGCACAAATTTCAGCAGCCAACTGCCCCATTTTCGCATTTGTCGAAACAAAAAAAATCAACCAAAAAGCCCAAAAGTATGCTGCAGAATGCACACATAAAATGGGCTCGTAGTTTTGCGATTGTGCTGCAGTTCACAGATGAGAATTATGGCATTGAAATTGAGTTAAATTTCGTGGAAATAGTTAACGATCTGGCTTTTAAGTGCAACTATTTGAATTAAAAACGTTTGTGATTTATATGTTCTATAATTATAAAACAATACATTAAAAATTTGCATATGCGCTAGACTCTAGAAAATGTTATATTCTATGTTTGTGGCATAATTAATCTTGGTTACATATATGTTTTGTATTTTACATATAATAGTTTCGTTTTTTTTATTTAATTATTTATTTATGTGTAGTTACTTTGATTGCCAGAGCGGATACTTATTTACAAGCGCTAAATAGTTAATAATCTGCAATTACAAATGCAGATAAGCAATTTTGATTCATTTGAAGTTTTTAATTTTCTTTTCATGACATGTCCATTAATTTCCAATGGACTAATGCATTCGATTTGCTGCTGCTTACAATCTCTTTTGTTTTCAATACTCCCGATTTCGCGAAATGATCGAGTGCTTTTGATTTTTTCGCCACTTTCTTTGCTGTATACAGAACTCTTTCAACATGCAGCAGCTGATCGCCAACAGCCAGAGTTTTCAAGGGTACCCAAGAAAATGGAGCATGACGCAGTTGCCAGAAAGTTTTACATTTTTATTTATTTAATGTCGGCTAATATCAGTCGAAAGCAAACAAATTTAGAAACTAATTAATTAAGGAAGAATGCTATGCATAATTAGCCCCTTTGGTGATTACATACATAATTACTGAGAGTCTACTATGTTATTATGTAGCATATATGGCATTAATGAAGAAACTGGGATTTTGAGAAACATTCTCAAATCTCAAAAATATGTTTCTCATTAAATTGTTATCAACTGCATTTTTTACATTTAGTAAAACTTATCTAAGTTGCTGGTTGGCTTGTTTAACGACTGTATTCGATACAGATTACAAACATTTTACTTAAAGGTGTCAAACAAAAAGAAAGAAAGAAGAAAATAAGCATTGTAATAACATCAAATTAAAAAACTGAAAGGTGAAAGTAAAAACAAGATAGGCGACAAGACCGCAAAGAACCCTCGACCAAACAAAACAAACCAAAAAAATAAAAAATAAATAAATAAAAAATACAGCAAAACGAGTGAAAATAGTAAAATTGCAATTTTTGTGATTGGTCGTGTTTTTTGCCGTGTGCATCTGGTGTCCGTGTCAAAGATTAAAGCTCATATGAAAATGTCGCACGCTACCCAAAAAGCAATGACAACAAAAGCCATCTCTGTTGCCAAGGTCGCATCAACTATGGAGGCCTTTCAGACCAGCCGGGCGGCAGCATCTGCAGTTCCTGGTCCAACATGGATGGTTCTCTTGTTGGCCGCCATTTTGTTTTGCAGCAGCAGCTTTGGGCTTGTCGAGGGTCTCAAGTGTCACATGTGCGGACAGTACAACGAGGGCGTGGGGTCCATAACTCCCTGTACGAACTACTCCAAAGAAATTGCGCATCTCTATTTGAAGGAATGTACTAAGAAGAGCGAGAAATTCTGCGTGGTAAGTTGTCTTATTGTTTGCTAATGAACAGCTAGCTAAAATGCTACACAGTTCATTTAATCGTTCCGAGTTTGCATACCACACTTTAAACTTGAAGCATATACAACACCCGTTCATGACTGTGCCAACTATAGTGTTAAAATTGAGTTGCCTTTCCACTTAGGGGGCTGGCAAATTGCTAACATACATCAATGTGCAAATCCATACAACATATATATTTTCTACAATTTTGAGGTTACATGCTCCAAATTAGGAGTATAAATTGCTGGCATCCATTCTCGAAGCACCCCAGAAATCCAACTCCAGTAAACTTATAGGTAAATTAATGACAATCATTTTCAAAGCTTCAGCCACACCCGACTCACCTTCCACGATCTCACTTGTTTTACTTATTCAATCTGAACTTATTTGTTAATATCATGTTCTTGTGTTTAATTAATAGATAAGGTTATTGTCGCATGGATAAACCTGTTGTTGTTTAATATTATAGCGAGGCGTCTTCATCCCGCATAGAAACGACTTGTCAGAGAAGCAAACCAGAGTTTTTATTGCAATTGAGGAAGATTCTCGAATCGATGTTTGAGTAACGGGTGTAATTATCAACAAAAATTAATAAATGTTGATACGCGAATTTATGTTTCATTTATGTATGCTTATGATCTTAAAGTCCTTGAGATTTACGTGTTTATACCAGCCGACCGACAGTTATTTGCTCATCAACGTTAAAAACCAAATAATTTGTGGGAAACATAAAGTTTTAAGAAAAAGGCATTTGGAAAATTGAAAACACAAACTAGAATCAAGAAGTAAGAAAATAAATAATGTACAGCTAATCAGTGTTAGTAATTTATATTAGCAATTATCAGTAATCATTAATAGATAATTACTTCAAAGCCTTTCTGCTTACACATATAATATGCTATTTGGAAATAAATATATTTCATGCAAATTAATTATACAATACTTTGCGGTCTTATGTAGAAGCACTTGATATCTTGCAGGATTGTCGTAATGTATATCTGTGGTAGATGTGTGTGTGTGTGTGTGTGGGTTTGTGTGTGTGTATATGTTGGGGTCTGTGTGCACAATTTGCCCATAAATTTGCTCGCAATGTGTGCTTCCGACTCTCCCGGGTGTCTAGTCAGAATGGCACCAGCAGAATCGCAGCCAGTACTTGCCACTTAAGGAATTGTCCGTTTGTTTGCTTTGGCAATAATTAAATATTTAACAGCTATTTGCCACACACAGCTGCCTGTAAATTGCCTCAAACGAATGCACAGTGGCAAGAGTAGTAGTTGAATGCTTACACTTAAACTTATTGAAAATAAACTAAATATACAAATATATTTATAAGATAAAATATTCAATTTGATTATAACTAACTATTCAATTTGATTATAAATCATATTATATGCCTTAATTAATTGACTAAGAAATTAAAACTCTATTAAGTTCCTACATAGGTGTATGTATATATATAAATTGAAACTAAAACTAGTTTCAGTGTGAATATACATATATATATTTATATGTATGGAAGGTCCTGCCCTGGCTTACCACAACTTAATGAAATCCTTTTTACCCATTTATTTTTTTCTCTTACTATATAGTACATTTTTGTTATTAGCTCGATTGTTATTCGAGGGGGTCTGAAGATTAATGACTGCATTTTAAAAGGTCTTGTTTCTTGAACCCACGTTCCATACAATGCTTTTACTTATAGTCGCATACATTCTGTCCCTCACTTAATGTCTTGCAGTTTGTTCTTGATAGTTGCCATTCATTTTGACATTCACTGCAAAGTGGCTAATTAATTAGCTACATAATTTAAGCTAGCATTAAACTGATGGGTGGCAAGGTGATGCTCCAAAAAGTAAAATGAAAGTTTTGCAAAGTAGAGCAAAAAACAAAAGGATTCATCGGCAAGTCGAAGAAATTGCACCCTCTCACATTTAAGAAGTATTTTGGTAACAAGATAACTTTAAAATTTAAAATTTAAAATTTTTGTATCAGATTATTTACATTTTTTTTAAATTACCAAAACAAAATAGTCACCAAATTATTAAATACTTTCCCCAATCCATAAAACAAATATTGGACAAATCTAAAAAATTCGCCAAATATCTTATTATTCTTTTCTTCCTATCTTTTCCTTTTTTAAAGTTTTAATTTTAAATGTATAAATATTAAATTGCATTTTTAATTCAATTTAATTTATTGGTCAATACTGAATAAGTAAAATAAATAAATCACTAAATGATCATATCTTTTGCAAGGACAAAAAAAATATTTAAGTGTTTTTTCAAATTTAAATTTTAAATGCAAAAATATTTATTTGTATATTTAATTTAATTCAAATTGTTTTTTTGTATTTCGCTATATTTCATATCCTCTTTTAAATTTAAATTACATTTTTAGTTTAATTGAATTGAATTTATTTTTTGTCTGAATCGACTAGTATTAGTCGAGATTAAATAAATTAAATAAATATTTTATATGTGCGCACTAAATTGTCATATCTTTCGCAAGAACACAGAAAGTGTTGTTTACATATTAACAACAGGCAAAATACACACATAAGCATAAGCACTGACGATTAGAGCGTGGTAGCAGCCGGCGCCCTCTTATCGTTGTTATATAAAAGTTGAAGGGTTTCTGGGAGCTGTTATAGTCGTTGTTGTCGGTTTTTGTTGTAGTGCTGACAGCTGGGCCTGAGCCTCGGCATGTGGCCTGATGCGGCATTGTGGTTGGGCGTGTGCTATTGTGTTGCTGTGGCAGGGCTTATGATTAGTTTCATGCTGGTCGGCCGTTGGTTGGCACCGACTTTCGGGAAGCTGCTCATCTTGTTCAATTTACATTTAAAGCTAACTGCAAGATGGATGATCTAACTTGCTTTTGCATACAACATTTCTGGCACACTTTGCCATTTACAATAATAAAATGCAGGGCATAAGGTCGTTCACACATGACCACAAGCGAACGCACATACACATACACATACACACATACATCACACACACTCTCACATACAAATACGTGGCATCTGTGTTAGACAAACAATGCCGCCATTGTTGAAGCTTGTTTGTTTTAGGCTCCAGCACGTACACAAATACAAAACAAGCAAGAGTGCTCCAGTGGAGAGGGGTCGACTTGGAGATAATCTCTATTCAAGTCATCATCTATCAATATTCGTACTTGTCGGTGATTTAAAAAAATATATATCTATGACGCCAATTTGGACTTGTAGTACTTTTGGATGTTAGCTACTTAAAATTATTTCGCAATTGGTGTTAAATGATAATATTGATATTAATTGACTTGATCTGAGTATCAAAATCTTAGAGTCACTGATATCGGTGCGTTTAGTCAGACTATATATTTCCTCTATGATGACGGAGATGCTTTCTTCTGCGAGTTACCAATGTAAATTTTACATAACTTCATACCCTCTAACGCATTATTGAAGTTTACAGGGTACAAAAAACAAACCCAAATTAAAAAAATTGACAAAATATCGTCCATATGTAAATCTGGATCACGTGACAAAAAAGTGTAGTAGAAATAGGAGCAAACTGAACGTTGCGCTACGTAATTTATTTTACTCTTATTCTCTCAAGAAGGGGTTCAAAGATACAAATCATTAGGTCAAATTTGTAGAATCAACTAATAAAGTTGTGTCAACCCCAATAATACACCTAGACTATGCTCTGATTCCAATGGAAGAACCCAAGGAAAGGCAATCCTTTATAGCTCAACTCCTCAGAACTAAATTGATTTAATTATAATTTTAGCTCCGGTCTACAAAGGATTGCCTAGTATGGCATTTTTCATGGTTTCTCCCATCGAAACTCGACTGACTCTTACTTATTTATATTCGGCATAATATATACATCTCGAGCAAGATTGGTTTTATGGATCGTTTTGACTCTAATTCAGCTGCCAAGTATTATTTTCATCTAGGAAATTTTGTCACCTGAGATAAGCAAAGTTTTCCTACGTAGTCAACGAACCATGTTCCAATTAATAACATATTCTCTATTTTCACAGTTCCAAATGATATTTATTATACATTTTACTTCTTTGAAAATGTAGAAAAGTGGTCAAAAATTTCTTCTTATTATTTTTGCGCATTTTCAAAATTGCTATACTAATTTCGTTTGCCACAAGTTTTTGTGTCACATTAATGTTAAATGACTTCATGGCAGAAAATGACTTTGCATTTATATCATGCGACTTGTTCTTTTACATTTTTAATTATTTGCATGTTACATGGGAGCTTAGGCCATCATGTCAGAAATGACAAACAGCTTTTTTCGATTAGTGAGTCAAGTTTAAGCCTTTTCTATTTCGTTTGAAGGATTTTGTCCGAAAGTTCTGATAAACTCCCATTGATAAAGGTTTTCCAGAGACGTGACAGCCTGTGCGGTTAAGCTATGGCGTGTCAAAGCCACTTTGTCAGCCCATCTACAGCCATCCAGCTACGAGTGGCAGGGAAGAGCATAAATTATGACCAGAAATCTGTCTAATTTGCAGACACATACATCAGCAATAAAATGTATTGTATGTGTTGTTGTGTACATAACGAAGATTGCAATACGCTAAAAAAATACATAATGAAAAATGATGCTGAACACCCAGCATCCAAGAAAGAAACAAGCCTGCCTGTCCCAAGGTGCCAGCAGACGAGCTAAAGCAGCTGCGTCCATCTTGAAAGCTGTGGGTATGGCAAATGGCTCTGCGCAAAAACTTCGCTGATAATTTTTGTATGTACAAAATCAACACAAGTTTACATAAGTGAGTAAAAAAAACGAATAGCAGCTAAATACAGCTGCGGTCAAAAGAATATTAATAATAAGAAATGGTAGTGCACACATATATTTTGGAAAATACTAAAATAAACACTTGAACCATAGTTCAAAAATGGTGCAAATTTGATTTGAAAACATACAATCAATACTGAAGTTAGGTAATTAAAGAAAGATGGGATATCTATAAAATGATTCCCAACAAAAATTAGTGTGTTTAAATTTATCACAAATAAAATCATCAATATTAAGTAGTGAATCTTTCTTTTAAATAAGATTTCTAAAAAGTAGATATGATTCTTATCTTTGTTCAAAGTCTATCGAGTAGTAGTTTAAGTGTAATTGATTATACTTATGTACTGATGCTATAATTTTAAAGAAAAAGATTTATACCATGAACGTATTAGGAAGGCTTCTCCGACCGCATAAGGCATATTTATATTCTCCAACATGTATGGAGCAGTATTACAAGTTAAAAGCATGCTTTTTTCGATACCAATTTGATATATGCATATATATATATATCATATCTTTCATATCATCATTGAAGGCCAAAATTGCTGTTCTTTCATTTATTAAATCAGACACACAAAAAGCATATATATCTATATGATACCTAAATGATTTACGCGAATGCTGGCAATAAAGCCCACATGTGTACGAGATGCGATTTATTGCGATAAAACATAAACCATTTTATATCTTTCTGGCAAACACATAACTAGAGCAAATTGAATTTATTGCCGTAATTGTAAGTTGATTTTATCATAATAAAGAACGGAATATACGTATAAACTCGATAAAACAAGTACATTTGGCAGTGCGAAACAGACAACAGTTATTTTGAGACACACTCTACATAATTGTCAAATTTACTTGCAAATTTTTTTTTGTTTTGATGGCCTATTTTTGCCCTCGTTGTTCCAAAATCCGCAGCTGCCGCTTTTTAAGTTTGTCGCAGTACAAAGTGGTGAACATGAGTGAGATTAAATTGATAAATGCGCACGAAACACCTCCTAAAGGCAACCAGAAGCCACCAAAAAGCTTTTCCCTCTCATAGTGCAGAAAAACGCGAAATGCGAAACAGCTCACAGCGCTTGGGCTCAATTTAACAAAAACCAAAAATAAAAAAATGTCGAAAAGCAAACCGTTTTAACGCCAGCTGGCTGCCTCAAAAACGAACGAACACATTTACAGATTTACAGCACTCACAACCAATTTTTTTTCCAGATGTCTAGTTGCCCCATACGAGCACTTTAAATCTTAATTCAAGAGCTATGACAAGATATCACCATCTCTCTCTCTCTCTCTCTCTCTCTCTCTCTCTCTCTCTCTCTCTGTTGGCTTGTCAGGGGTTGAGGTCGATTGTCTACCACTGCCCCTATTCAAGTCACTTTCAGTGTACCTTTTTTGGAATGTCGACAACACACTTTGCACATGCTTGTGAGTCACATGCTGGCATGTTTTGTCGAAATCTGTGCTGTAAGCCAACATGATTCAAATGATTCGTTTGAAGTATACAAGTGCATATCGGTCAGAACATGTTTGTTGTGCTTTGCGGATAGTTCAACTATGTATTAAAATGTGGCCTGGATTGTAGGTATTTTGAAATGTTCTACATATCTGGTAACTGGGTGCGTCACTGTGCCCTTTGATTTGCTCTCACCTCGTTTTCTTCAAGTGGCCGTCATCCACACAGATACACACGCACACACCAACAAACACAAGCTCACATGACACACACACACACGCACACGTATACAAACGGACGCACTCACACACATACACTGCAATCAAAGGTATGTTGACGTCCAATTTGGCCGCTGTTGATTTGTGTCGAAGGTTTTTTCTTCTCTGGCCACTTGTCCGAGGTCGTAGCCGCTTTTAGGTATTATTGCCTGCGCCTGTCAGTTACGTAACCATTCTGTGGCATAGCTTTTTTTTCTCGTATTTTTTGCCGGAGTCACGCTTTTTTTATCTAGGCAACAAAACCTAAAATGTTTACACGTGATTTATGGCGCGGAATTTTCGGTTACGTGGCTTCTTCACGTCATCGTCTACAGCAGCTATGCAATTTTAATGGTTTTTGCTGCTAGCCATAGTTGCACACTCTACGAATTGAAGATAGGTTCAGACGGTTCCATCCGTAACGGACAGGTAGACATGACTCTATGGACTCAGCCTTTGATAATTATCAACAATATAATATATATATATATTCAATATATATTTGACCGTTATGGGGTGAAAAATGCTTCCTTTTCACTGTTTCATGAATTTACACAACTTTATCAACAATATCAAATGAGATGGATAGTTTCCATCGAAATATTTTCAAAACTGAGAAACAAGAATGTAGAAAGACAGACAGATTTATACCGACTTAGCTTTCATGTGAAAAGCATATACCTAAAATACCCCTATTATACATACATACATATAAGGATCCGTAGTCACACTTAAAACGATTTATTATCACATAGAAAATACATAAACGCTTGACTGCACATATTTTAAATAGAGAATGCGGAAATCAATGGCATTGAGCATCTATCTATATGCACTAGGGCAGAGTGAAACTATAAACTGATGTGTACGTCGGTCATGTCTGCGTCAGATAAGGCGTTTAGATTGTGGTGCCACGCCCACTGGATGACGGTCAAATCGACAACACTTTGATGTATCTTAAAGTGGACACACTAAAATCGTTTATGCTTATGTATATATGTGTATTTTACATTTAGAGCACCGAAATTAAAACATAGATTACCAAAAAGCACACCTACAATATATACATATGTTCAAGGGATTACTTAATATAGTAAAGAGGATGTTAAGGGGATATGTATAAAGTGAAAGAAAAATCGCACTGAAATTCAGAAAATCGCCATCCTTTTGACTCCAGCGGAACCTTATTATTCAGAAAGTAGTATTTCTAATATATTTCCTTTTCTTAATTTCTGGGCACATTTTTTTTATTTAAAAAATATGTGTCTTATTTGCAGGGTGTTTCTATACTATGATACCGAAGGTTTCGATAAAAGCGATATTCGCAAATCGATAAGGCCACATATCTCTCACAATTCTAAGATCAGTATATTCCATATATCTATATCTTCCGCAGTTTTTGAGTTAGAGCCGTCAAAGTTGTTAGGTATATTATCTCCTTTACAGACCGATAACAAATTTTTGTGGACCAATTTCGGAAAGTGTAAATCGATAAATAGGCAGATATCTCCCCCAATTTTAAAAATATAGTCACCAAACCTAGTAGATAACTTGGGACAAGCCCACACCCACCGTCCCCAGGAGCATCGACCCTAGAAATTTGTAATGCGCATATCTTCCACAATTTGGAAGCTAGAGTCACGAAATTTTGAAAGCATGATCGCTAAGAAATTGCATGGTCCCTCCCACTTCGAGTCGCTACTCTAATACACCTGTTAGTGTAAATCGATAAGATCGTATATTTCACACAATTTGAAAGCTAGTGTCACCAAGTTTGAACTATTGCCCCCAAAGACAATAAAAGACTATATATCCCACAATTTAAGAGCTATAGTTACCAAACTTCGAAGTAAGGTAACTAGGTTATATCTACCGCAGTTTGAATGGCAAACTTGAACAGTATTCCTTGGCTACACTCACCCTGCTCTTTGCTACCTGTTAACAGCTGGCATTACGTATGGAATCAAAGTATTTCGCAGTTGGTTACGTCCGATTGCAACGTTCTCACTGTTTTTAACTCAATTATAAAAACCGAGTCAGTAAATTGCATTACTTATTTTTTGAATTTTAGAAAGTATTTTTTCTGAAAACCATGGTTTGCATTTCAAGGTATTTCTTAATCATAGAAAATACCCTTTTTAATTTTTAAGTAATTTTATGTTCTTTTAGGAGATATTTTCATTTTACGGAATTTTTTTCCTGAGTGTATACAAATATATATTATGCACAGTAGTACTTAATTAAAAATTCTTGTATGTAGTCTTGAGTACATCATTCTTACAGTTATGTATGTGAATAGTTTTTGTCCATATAAATATATGTCGATATCGTTTTTTTAAACAGCATTCGGCTAGTTGCCTTCTGATCGTAAGTCAGCAACTCATATCTGGTTGTCTAAAAAAATATAACAAAATATAAAACATTTATCTACCTAAAACACAAAAAGTCGATATGCAGAATACAGCAAGCACGAAAAGTCGTGATGTCTTACTTTGGACAACAGTGTTCACAATAATAGTGTCCATGATGGCGATTGCAGTATTTTCCGGACTTTATCATTCAATGGGGAAATTCAGATCGATGCTAGTAACTCTGTTTTTGGTATTTATGATTCACTATCTAATCGGAGATCCTATCAAGTTTGCATTGCTTTCAATAGACGCCTCTTGTTGGCCCACGAAGCAGAACAAGTTCGCCACGGAAAGGGAGGCCAACCATCAACGTCGGCTGGATTATTTAAAGTTGCGGGTGAAAAGTTTACGTGCTCATCTATATATTACAGAAAACCACCGTCACGAGAGCACAAATTGCAAATACAAAAAAATTATAAATGATCTTAGGGTATATGGCAGATACTTTGTTTTTGTGGTGTGCATGGTATTGGTAGCATGCGATGCGCACACGTATCACACTAAGGATAACATCTGCCGACTGCTCCGTTTTAATCACACCATATACTATGGCTTGAATGAGGTATACGATATTTCCGATGCTTATGCTTTCATCACGTCGTCGCTGGTAAATGCGTTTCATTCGGCGTTTGATCAGTCTGATCTATCAGTATGGGTGCACGGTGAGCAAACATTTATGCTAGGAGTTGTGCGGCTACGCCAATTGCGTCTGACAGCCCAACATTACAGACTAAATGAACCGACATTCTCTAAAGAGTCATATATGCCTCAATGGAAATCGCCGTTCCTAGAGTTACCTTATTCTAAGATTTATTGGCGTATCTACGGGCCCTGGCTGCCTAGAAACCCGGCTACTCCGGACAATTTTTTGATGGATTTCGATCATAAGGGCTATTTTCGTAAATACCCTGAGTTAATGGGATATGAGGTACTACTCGCTCGAAGTCGTCAAAATAGTCTCAGGATTCTGGAATATCTTAGGAATAGCAAGTGGCTTAATTACAACACTTCAGCGCTCTTTATGGACTTTGCGCTTTACAACAGTGACGCAAACATTTTAAGTGTGTGTACAATACGTGTGGAACAGACACCCTTTGGCAGCACTATTAGTCATCTAAAAGTGGAGAGCGTGAAGCTGCTGGAAAATATGAGCCAGCTGTCAAATGCGGCGATAGCCTTGAGTATTGTTTATGCCATCGTTTTTATCCAGTTTTTTAAATCACTTACAGTGAAATTGTGGTTCGAGCCAAGCGAAATTCACAGCATGTGGAACAAAGTCGATGTAGGCATATTTCTGCTCAATACATCTTTATTATCCCTAATTTTTATTCGTGAAGGGATAGTATCGAAGATTCTGGAGAACATTGAAGGTGACAGCAAAATGGACTTCGTTAAGCTGAAACATGCATCCCGCTTGCACATGCTAATCAGAGTGATGATTGGTTTTCTTATCTGTATAACAACCTTGAGACTGTGGAAGGTGTTGCAATTCTCGACAGTCTTTCAACTCTTTACGCACACAATTAAGCTTGCTTGGAGAGCTGTGGCGACTATTCTCATCGTCATATGCATATTTATATTGGGCTTCGCAGTGGCGGCGTCAACCATAAATGGCAACAATAGCTTCTTTTTTTATCGACTGAGCAAGAGCATCGTTACTTGCATGTGTTTCTCATTCGGATTTACTGTGGGTGTCCATCCAGAAGAACTATTTTATGGTGGAAAGATTCTTGGCATTATCATGTTTACGATTTTAGCATTCGTAATTGCTGTAATGCTAGTTAACGTTTTTGTATCGCTTATCAACGACTACTTCACAACTGCCAAGGACCAGAGGGATACTCGATATGAACATCATATAAGCATTTTCCAGTTTTTGTATGTCGAGTTGTCTTTTTATATTCAGTGGTGGCAAAGGTTTCGCATTTTTCGCAAATACTATCATCGTCGCAATCGTATTGTTAAGGAAAATATTAAACAGCATCTGGATAACCTTGATAAATATAGACATCGAACAGAAGCTTTCCTCACTTTCGATAAAGAGAAAAGGATGGCGCAGACTGATTTGGTCTTGGAACATGAACAATCTAGACAGCAACAGGAACGAATTTATACAATTGGTGCTATCCTAAATACTCAAATTGATATTCTCAATAATTTGTTATCTTCGGAAAATGATGGCTGATCAATAAAAAAAAATTAAAAGATACAAAATTTACGAAATATGAATAACCATTCTCTTATTTAAACTAATCAAGGTATCAAGGTACTATCAACGATGTTCGGGTTTAATGAATGTAATGTATTCCCTCTGTAATGTATTCCCTCTACATCATGGATTACCTCATTATAGTTTGTTTACATTTTGAAAATTTCCTATAATGGACTTGGACTGCTTTCTTTTTAATAAATAGTAAAGATTTGACCGGTGTTCTAGCAATATACCCTTTAAATTTGGCGACTTTAGCCTTCAAATTGTGTGAGATTTACGGTTTTATAGATTTGCGCTTTCAGAAATATCACTTTTGACATGGGCGAATGTGTTGTCGGCTGTGGTGGCATGACCGATGACGAAATCGTGAAGGTATGTGGCTTTATCGATTTCCTAGCCTCCTTGTGGACGTAGCACCACAAGTATATTTTTCAAGTTTCAAGACTCTAGCTTCCTTCTGCCTGTTAAATACTTTTGCAAAACGACATTATACTCTTTTTACCAATTTTCAATGGGTGCAGTGTATAAAAACAGGATCATTGTTTATTTAAAATTTCTATTTAACATAGCAAATAATTGATTACATTTATAACCGTGCCAAATGAAGAAGGCAGAATTCAAAAATTATGGTAGCAATATAAGAACCAATTGATATTGCCAAAAATTCAGAGTAGCTCAGAATCGTAAGCGGCTGTTCATAGTCGAAATAATTCAAAAATGAAGTGTTTCTGTAATAGCAAAAGACAATGGTTATAGTAAGAACTGTTTTGCATATCCAAATGCAGGTGCGCTCGTAGCTATTGCAGGATTCATCGCTGAAGCGCCACGGTCCCAAAATGGGCTGCATCATAAACCAGTTGGTATAATAGAACTTGCTATAGAATCGAAATCCTGATATAAACTTTTCGAAACCCTTGACTTTCCTCATGTGATATATCTTATTTTTAGTCGATTGTTTTTTATGTACTGCTAGGCAAGAGACTCGAATTTTCTGTCCACGCTTTAACCACCTCTGTATGGGAAATGTGTAGCTCAGATCGCGCCGCAGATCGTCCACTTGAATGTCCCGACAATACCAAGATGGATACCTGCCAGATACATCATGACTAATAGTCAGTTCGCATGGCAACTGTACTTTCCGGTCGCTAACACGTATCATGCATGAGGTATTTAATACCAGGTGTGGATCAACGGGGTTCTGGTATATGATGATCTTGTAGCGCCCCAGCTTCGACCAAAACACTAATTTAATATTCGCAGTAGTCTTCCCCAACAAAGTACCAGCCGTGCGCATATGCACGATCACATTTTCTGTACTTGGGTCCACCTCATCCCGGTCAAATTTAATGACACGTACCAAATTCATTTTTTTACGGCGCAAACGTCGGGTGGCCAGTAGCAGCAGTGTAATAGCGCTTAGCATCACAAAGCAGTTAAATAGCACGCAGACCACGTTAAGAGAGTCTTCAGTGGCATAGGTTCGTATTTTTTGTATGGGATATGGCCCGATTACGTACTCCTTGGAAGTAAATATGGACAGATGGTTATTGCCGCATAAATAGGTATTTGGAGTCTGTTCTACGTTTTGTGGATAACATCCTTTCTTCAACCAGTGCGGATAGCCATCGCGCATACCCCACACCAAGCACTCCTGGGCACTGAGGCGATAACGGTACGTGGCAGTTCCGGTATCGAATGAGTTGGCCTTATATACCGCTATGTAAGCAAAGCCAGGGCCAGAACATTGATTTTTTAAAATAATGGTAGTGTTATGACTACCTTTGGGAATAAAGCAGCTCTTGTCGTGCAGATTATTCAGCGTGGGCTCCACATTCATCGTAACTAGTACCCGAAGTACTGCTGTGCTGTTCATAAACTTTACCAGCATGTTTACCGGGCCGTGCAACTTTACTTTATATATTACCATATTGTTGTGTATTTCATCGGAGTCTTCGAAGAGACGGATGTTCTTATTTTCATTACGACGTAGATTCAATTTATACCATTGCTTTGACGCAAGTCTCAGATTGCTGCGTCGATTGCGTCCAAGAATGTTGACAGCCAAAACAGCGTTAGATGGGGACCAAGCTTCTGGTGCCCACCAGAACACATTATAATCGAAACACCACGTATGTAACAGGAGATCGTTGGTCCGAAGCATCCATCGATGAGCCTCCACTGATGGAAGAGGTACTTCTAGAGCGCAGTACGTGGAATTGGAAGTGTATATGATATGGTCATAAGATTCATGCATTTCCACCCTATAACTAACATGTTGTGTGGTATATTCGTAGGGCTCCTCCGGTTGAACGCAACGAGTTGATTCCTCGCCAATAATATTCCAGATTTTGAAGATTAAGCTGACTGTGTTTAAATACCTACTAATGCGTAATGTAATTTCCTTATCGAAACGTACCCAACCGACATAGTTTTCGTCAAACGGGCCGTTAAAATTCCAGAGAGCATAATTTTGTCGTGTTATTCCCTTGTTCTCCTTCAAACAATATTCGATTATATTGGTTATTGCCTTACCCAGGTTGAGACAGGCCTCTGGTGATATATCTAATATTTCTGTATCCTTTCTGATATAATCTAAAGTAAATTTTACTCTCTTTAACATATTAAAAACAACTAAAACCTCCAAGCTATCTACCACCGGTACAGCCGAGATATAATTGTGGCATATTTCCAACGTATTTATCATTCCCAGGAATGTAAGCGTTCTATCCGTTTCTATAGTTTTAAAATATTTTAACACATCATGTACATTATTTTGGGTAAGTGATAACTTTTGCAGTATACAGAATGCCCTCTGTGTTTTCCCATCCAAAAGCGCCTCTTCAACGATCTCGGGCTCTTGCAAAATCGTGGGCTCAACTGTAATGGATACAGTCGTATGAGCGCAGGGAAAGCCAGTGACACAGATGTCAATAGTTAATTTATCCAAAGCAGTAAGGTAAATAGTTGTGAGGCCTGAACCGGTTATCTCTGCGTATATGCTTCCCAACTTAAAGACATAAAACATCGGCTGGTTATTGATCGAAGTATAGTTACTGCAATAAATCGAAAATATTGTGACGCATTCCAGGCCAGTTTCTGGCTCTGCAACACAACTTCCACCAGTTGGCGGAAGCCACTTCTGCAATTTGAGCTCATTGTGTCCAGTTCCAAATCGATTCGCGATATTTAGTTTCACGGTAAGCTCGCCGTCCAAATCTGTTGGAAGTGTAGTCACCAATCGCTTTTTTTGCCCCTTTTCGACTCCATTTACGGTCCAGGTGTAGGTCATGGGCATGGTGCAGTTGTGGCAAACAGCACGCAAATGCAACACATAATCCGCGGTGTAAAAATTGTGCTTGCAGTTTCTTATGCACTCAATCTCTACGCAAATCGGTTGTGTTTCGCTGACTAACCGAACAACTTGGGTGACAGTATCGGTGCGGTTCCTTACAAATTGGTTGATTACCGTCAGGGTAATAATGTTCTTTGAGTCTGTTTTAAGACTTATGGTTGGAATTTTAATCGTCGAACCTGTAATGGACCCTATAAAACAACAACGGTTTCTAATAATGAATACTTACTAGAACTCTCAAAGCTAAGGGTTGTCTTGTCATTTCCGTCTTCAGAGCTTAAGAACCAACTATACGTCAACTGTTGAGGGCCATGCAAACTTACAGCCGGTTCACGACTCTTTGAGCCATCAAGGTGCAACCACTTATTTTTGTCATGTACTTCTCTGTAATGGCCGCCTACAATATCGGCAATCACAGGAGGCGCTGTTACGTTAATATAACACTAAAAAAGTACTGTTGTTATGTCGACGAGGTGTTGTACCAAATACTTACTCTTGCTGTTACCCATGGTCCGTTAAGTTCCCTAAACTTAATCCGCACCGTTAGTATTAGATGGGGATAATCTTTTAGCAGATAATGGTACCACAATTTATAACGAGGTATTTTTAATAATAACTGATTACTGTATTCCGTGCTAAAATAGGCAACTGTAAAGAGAGAGACTTAACGTAAGATAATACTGGTGGTACAAAAGTCTTTTCTTACAGTTTTCCCCAACGTTGTAAATGGTCCAAATGGTGGTTATTAACCTACTAGAAGGGAAACAATGCTTTTCCACAATCGCTTGAATGTTTGTAAAGACCCCGACATTTACCGGCCGGAGCATATGCATTCCTTCATTAAACACAATTTCAGGAATGCAGAATTCGGATATGGGCTTTACCACATGCACTTTTAGTGACAGATCTAGCAATTGGGGATACTTTCCCAAGGACTTAATGGACACACTCAATGGATTTGCACCCAATGTAAAATGTGTAGCGTTAAATACCATATAACGCGCGTTGTTATACGGCAGACGCATATGTCTTCTGATGCTTAGCTCTTGCAGAGTTTCCGTTAAGTTGCTTGTATGCTGGCTGCGTAATGTTCTTGGCCCTGGTAGATCTGAGAGTGTCATATGCGCAATTATATATGTGGGCGTCGATATTTGTATCTGCAGGTCATCAGTGCCGAGTTTCTCAAAACTCAGAACAATCTTCTCTGTGATCCCATATATGACGCGAACATTGTAATTACATATTGGTTTGGTGTGCTCAATGTGCTCGAAGTTGTATCCAGTTCGTTGGCTCCGATAATTACAGATTGTTTGACCCACATAAGGAACACAAGAATCCTTGGGCGTGCATATGTTTTCATCTGTATTGCAAAGATTTTTAACTTGCTCACAGTATTTGCCACGAAATGCTTCCTCATAGCACGTGCAATTTGGCTTGCCCCCGACTATTGCACATTCACCGGCAAAGTTGCAGTACTCTGGTGAGCAGCGGTTGGACGAACTAACCAGAGCGAATAAATTACACACTACAAGCGCAAAAAAGTCAACTTGGTTGATATGCATGATGTTTTAAATTTTATAATAGCTCAAAGCCTGCTGAAAGCACAAGCAAATTGAAAGGATTAATATGAATTTTTAGAAATAATTTCTAAATAAAAAAAAAATCCTATAATTAAAAAGGCTTGCCTTAAATCGATAATCTCATTAGGGCAATTTTGGTTCAAGACGCAGGAAAATGTTAAATCTTTTTCAAACAAAAATTATTCGAAATTTATAATCTGCAATTAAAATGTTTGTATATGTGCTAAATAAAAAAAAACAACACTAAGGTTTTTTAATAATATAATACAAAAGAAAAAACCAATTTTAGAGTTTCTTTGCTTGCCCAAAAAAAAATCATCTTGCATATTAAAAATATTTTTTCTAAATTTTAGAAAAGTCTCTCCTTAAATTAAGAGACATGGTTTTTAAAAATATGCTTTTTGAATAATAAGGTGAGCGTCCTTAGAGTCAAAAAAATTTGATTTGACTTTAAGCATTGTTATAATGTTAATGAAATGTTCTTGCTGTGGTGGGCCACAATGTACTAATGCGCTAAATATAAACATAAAACTCCTAAAGCAACAAGGATATTATCAACATATATCGCACTTTTCAATGACTGTTAAATGTCAGAATTAATATTTAAGGAATAGCTTTTAGTATGTGATCTACATAATTAGGTAAACATCGATTAAATACATGCTCGCTTAAAGTTATTTGAGTATATTTCGGCAGCCGTTGACTCTGTAAAACTCTCTCTTAAAACTTTAAATAAATTTACCTATTTTTGATTGCTGGTGGTTACCAGATAAGTGCAGCTAAACATTGCAGGCAACAACTAAATCAGTTTATTGCATTACGTCTACGCCATGGCCAAAGGCAGCTCAGCTTTCGACATTTTTGGCAATCATATTAAATTGCGATTCTGCATGGAGCGAGTAGCGGGTGCCATTTTATTCAAGAGTTCATTGATGTTGCTACTTGTTTGTGTGGGCGTTTTACAACAAATTGCACTTGCAACATATTTGCAGTGAGTGCGGCAAATGGAAACTGTCGGATTGAAAACTTGCTCGTCGGTTGCAGGGCTCTTTCTGGTTGGAAGCTTGCCTATATTAAAGTGCATCAGCATCAATGCACATACATAGAAAATAAAATATCAAGCATTCTTTCACGTTGGATTTGTATGTGTACTAAATTCTTCTATGCAGCAGACAAATCTATACACCAGACAGCGTACCTTGCGCCCTGAATATGAAAACTGCATAGTGACTTCTGGGCTGTGGAAACTTTGACTAGTAAATAAATAATAAGCATATATTAACCTGTAACAAGGCCCATTCACTCATTAAATTTTATAAGCACACATTTGTAAAATTAATATTAGTCATCCAGTCGAGAGTGCGTTAAAATATTCTAAGTTGCGCTATATTCCCCCAGAATCGAAAGAGCTTATGTCATGACATGTGGCTTTCTGTGCAACAGTGAGATAAAGTGAAAAAACTTGTTCTTTCTAGCCATGTGAGCTTTTATGTTCGAAAATTTTAATAGTCTCGGAAGCGTAAGGGCAGGCAGACGGGCTTTTCTAAAGGGATTTGCGTTGTGATACTCCCATAATTTGAGTTACACGGTATAAGCGGCTGAAAACATGGCATGGGCTTTGGCGGAACTTTGCTCCGGTGATGCGATTTGAGGTTTGCAGTAATTCACCTTCAGTATTTGGTGTATGTAGCTCTTATCAGTGCATACCTATGTCCCAATGTATACTTTGTACTACTAGGACGTCACTCTCTCACATGTACTCGCTTATGTAATATATGTAAATGGACGCCTTTCCCATAAGACTAATGTTGCCACACAATGGGAGCATGTATCACATCTCGCATTAGTGGAAAAGCATAATGAGCCCCCTTTGTCAACACATACATGGGTTGATTGCTGCCTGTGGGTATCATAAGACCAATGGAGTCCGAGAAGGTGGTACGCCCAGTTGTTAAGTGCTGCCTATTAGCGGAGCCAAAGAACTTTATGAAAGGTTTTGCTTCTGCGTTGCAGATACTTTCGAGCTATAGCTACTCACCTTTTCTCCTCTAGTTTCGTCGACGATTAAGCTGGTTAATTGCTTTATTAGATGCCAGCGTGGCTGTCACGTGTTGTGTAAAGCGTAGGTAGGGAACTCTTGGTCTCAGTCAATGTGAATGTGTGAGGTGCAGGTGCGTTATTGTCATAACAATACTTCGCTTCACTAATATGATGAAATTAATTTTCTTCGTATGTTTTAATGTTAGACAGTTTTCTTATTAATGAAATAATTAAGCATGTATTTGTTTTCGGAAAGCAGATTTTTTATTAATTATTATAATTAAATAATAGAAGGTAAAGTCACAAATTTTTTTTTTTTTAATTTTGGACTTACATTTTCGGAAAATTAATAAATCCGTTCAATTCATTTGCCTATATTCAGATCACAAATATAAAATAAATAAAATTTTATTGCAAGCTATGAATTTGACACAAATTTCAATATAATTCGTATCATCGTTTATCGTTTATTTTAGGTTATTGTACTGATTCCGAAGGTATAACTTTTCATTTCTAAAGTTCAATTCCATTAGCACTTATAGCAAGTCACTCAACGGCAAAAATTTCATAGAAACCTTTTCTTGTAAATCTCAGAAAACAATCACATGTTGTGTGAATTGACAGTTTTCCGAACGAAACACGTAGTGCTTAAAAAATGTTGTCCCAAAGGGTGTGGCCATCGCTGAGCCCACAATATATGTATATTTACTGTTGGTCAGCTTTAATAACTGAGTTGCTCTATCCATATCCGTCAATCAGTCTTTTTCTGTTTAAAGCTATCTTAATTTTTCTTTATATTCGAGTTTTTACATATGTCATACATTGTATCATTTTGCTGAGATACAAGCAAGTGAGTGCAATCGGGCTGTGAATGGTTTTGTGAAAAGTTTGACATGCTGTCCGTCTGCGTGAGCGTAATGATTTTCCAACATTCTTAAAATTATATACTTGGAACTATACTCTGTTCTCGCGTTATACAAAGTGTTAATATTGGCAGTCGATAAAACCGATAACTGCAAATCGACGATGCCATATACACATCTCGCAAAATTTTAAGGGTAAAAATATAAAATTTTGATTGATATATTTGGTAGATGACTGGTAACATAATCATAAAAAATTGTTAATCACGCTTTTTTTTAAATATAAAGTGATTGGAAAAAGGAATCTTTTGTCAAGATTGGTAAAAACAAGTCTTGGTTACGGTGGGTACGCCCCAAAAAATCGATATCCATCGATAACCAAGCCGCCCCAATTTTTCCCACCCATTATCAGCTGGTACCAGAGTATTGCTTACTCGGTTAAACATATCTATTTTACTATAAACCATAAACATACATTAAATTAATATAAATTCAAATTAGTCATCGTTTAAATGATTAATTTCTCTCTGTGATTTTTCAGAAATATGTTAGCGAATTGTCGACTGTCCGCGATTGTGCTACGGAATGCGTCGAGAAAGGTAGACAATTCTTATTATTACTTATATTCGAGAAGTAGAACCTAGAACATATGCTTTTAATAAAATGAAACATTATTTTTTTTGTTGTATTTTACTGGATGTTCTAGACAGCATTAGAATAATTAATTTTTTTTTTACAGAAATTTGGGAAACTCAAACCTATTGCTGCAAGGAGGATGGCTGTAATTCAAGTGGCTACCCCAAATACTCTATCGTTTTGTTGACCATGCCAGTGTTAATGTGGTTTTTTTAGACGATATCTTAATAGAGCAACGTTCGTTTCAAATTTAGAAATTAAATAGAGTTACACATGAAAAGCTTTTTAAATGTAGGCCTTTGTCTTGGTTTTGGTTATATATGTACATGTATGAAATCCATGATTCGTTATTAAACAATTTTTGAATGGGACCTAAACAACAAATTATTGATCAACAAATCTGTACTAAAGAAATATTTAAATCATGTTGTAATCACATTTAAATTGATATTTCAGTAACTTTGAACATCGGATAATAATTTCGCTGCTGAATTAAAATAAAAGTATTTCAAATTTTGTTCATATAGCTTTATATGATCTCCGGATTGATGTTGATGGTACTCACAAAATATACGGCGAGTATGTGAAAATATACAAATAAGAACCGTCTGTGTCACTAGTGCAGAGCGGAGATAGATCTTTAAGCTTGGAAAAAATGTCGATTTAATTCCATTACATTTCGAGGTTAACCAAAATTGTGAAGCTATCTTTTTAAAAACCAAATATTTATGCTTTATAGTTTAGACTACAAATTTACCTACAAAAATCTTGAGATATTTTGTGTTTAGTTAGCGTTTGATTTTATATGGTTTTTGTTTTCATAGTGCTGTCATAGCAATGTTAAATTTAAATGTCTTCCTAAAGAAAACTTGTAAAACAAAAGTTATACAAATCAATAACAAAATATGTAGAGTATTCATTAGAAAATATACTATTATGACCGCTCTGACCGATTATTTTGATATGATATCCGAATTTCAGATACGATGAATAATGAAGTTAATATTCATTAAAAACACATACAAATTTATTTAAAATTGCATTACAATTATATATCAAATAATAAAAAAAACTGCAATAAAAGTTTATCAAAAAACTGGGCGATTATGACATTTGATTAAGAGTTTGCTTACTGCATGAAATATAATAGAAAATACTAATATACGAGAACATTCAAGAGGTATGGTATACAATATGTTAAAATTTCAACATGTGCAAATAATTTTCAGATGAATATCCATAAGAATACGGGACATTCATTCTTTAAGCAGAGTTTTTCAATCAAAGCCTGTCCGAACGGAATCGGTTTTTTGATGAAACGCATACCAATTTAACTTTATGTGAAATATACTGAATAACATTATGTGAAAAGAATCAAACAGCAGATTCGATGGTTCTACTCACACATTGTATCCCTTTTTGAGAAACTCTGCTTTGAAGGATAAAAGCATGTCCGAGTGTAGTCTTCAATTAATAAAGCTTTAAAGTATTACTCAAATATCGAAGTCACAGTGCGTCTATTTTTGGGTCTGTGAATTTGTCATTTGATTTGTAATATTCATAATAATAAAAACATTTTGTTTTTTTAATTGTATTTCTATTATAAATAAGCACTATATATATTTAATAGAATAAATCAAACAAGTTATTTTTTACTAAGCTCTTAATATAACAAAAATCAACTTACTATGTACTTACAAATGCCTACAAATATTAACTATAGGATGTTGCGAATTATAATAATATATACAAAGCAAATACTTTAAGGAAAATATTAAGAAATATTTCACTCCACTGCACACGAAATTCTAAATTATTTATAAATTTAAAAGAACAAAAAGCAAAAACGTAGTTGTATTTCTATCGAAAAAAATTTTATTAAGCAACAATTTGGAATATACCATGTAGGAATTAGTAACAATTAACAAATTTAAATATTTATTATATTGGAAGATTAGAATAAATAATTGATTATGTAAAAATCTCTTAAAAAATATTTATAAATAAATCAATAACGTTATCCGATTGTAGGTTTTCTTAATGAAACAAAAACATGTAATAAATGTTGATTGTTAATTGCTTAAAAATACAAGCTCAAATATAATGTAGCAGTTAATAAATCGAAAGATGCTTTTCCATTTTATCACTTTGCAGTGCAATAATTTATTGATTTGAAGAAGGACATTTTTTAAGTATACGCGGAAAGAAAAATAAGAAAAACCACTATCTTCGGGACCCAAAGATTGCATACCGTTAAAAGCCTAATTCCCTTTGCTTGCGCTTGTCACCTCTATATAATTGTTAATAAGACAAATTCACCGATTATTCATACTTTCCATCTTCAATTCTTTTTTTGTTCCTTTTTTTTACACTTAACACATTGCAAATGTGGCAAGTCGACCAAACAGCGGATAACTAGTGGTAACGAACAGGGTGGCTTTTGTTAAGAAATACCGTCCAAGTTTGGCTTTCAAATTGCTGTAGATATGGGTTTTTGTGAATTTTGGGGGCGGGAGTGAGTGTGGCCATGAAATACCTTCCAAGTTTGTCCGAAAAACATTGTTGGAGGAGTTTCCTAGTAATCTTCCTTCCAAGTTTGTTAATTGTAGCTCTTGAAGATAATGAGATATAAGTTTTTATCGTTTTTGGGGGCGGAAGTAGGTGAGGTCCAATATTCCTTTCAAATTTGGTGACTCTAGCTTTCAAATTGTGTGAGACATATGGTCTTATCGATTTATACGAACATGTTTAAGAGAGCCGAAGTGGGCGTGGCCATTCAATAGGGCGTAGCTAGGACTAAAATGCTTGTAACTACTTCTCAATCGATTTACAGAATCAATGAATTGCATCACTTTGTAATTTTAACAGCATTTTTTAATATTGAACAATCTGCCTTAGATAGTTCACTCTATTAAAATTAATCTTTGAGTGAAGTCATGAAAACCTCTAAATTAAATATGCAACTTATTTGCTGTTTACTGAACGCAAATCATATAATTTATGCTATTGACTTGTTTCATTTAATTTAATTAATTCATTGCCCGGCAGATTGGGTTGCACTGGGTCGTCGTCGCCTTCTGCTGGATCGAATTTTACTTCCATTAGGAATGGCCTTCGTTTGTCTGCAATCTTTTTAATATAATTTCAAGCTCTCCCAATTCCCGGAATTTAATTATTTGGTTTGGCTGAATGTATGAGACTGGCATTTAACTTATGCTTGGTTCAAACCGCTGCCTGCAATCTGCCAGTCATTGGTTTAGGGCAAAAGTCATACAATTCGGCTATGATAATGAAAACGGACAAGTATAAGTGAACGAGCTGAATTGAAAAGGCAGCTGCCAACAATGGCTGGCACAAAATTGAATTTCACACCCCCTGAACATAATAATGTGCTGCGCATAATGCGATGCTCTCTCAATATTTGGGTTCCCTGCCACAAAAATCGCAGTCGCACAAAATCAGCAGTGTCGTTACCAAAGCAAAGCCAGCAAAAAAAAAAAGAAACAAGTTAGAATGTTCGAGAAAGCTCAACTAGAAGATACCGTGAAGTAAATGATGTAACGAGAAGACGGAGCATTTCCGACCACATATAAATGCGTACATATTTTTGACCAGTAATAGAGCCAGGTCGATATAGTCATGCCAGTCTCTCCGTGTGTACTGTAACGACAATCTCATTCTTCCTTTGTTTCTGAGATAATCGTGGAACCGACTCCAACAAAGGCACACCGTGACATAATAATTGAATTGGAGCCGATGGATCTATTGAAAAATTGAAAAAGTTCAAAACATTTGAGTCTCAAATTGGGGTCGGATGATAAGTCAATTAAAAATAAATACGTTCTCAAATATGTTTAAGATTGTTTGCGTATTTTTGGATGTTTAAATTAAAACGTTGAGATAAATTTGTGAAATTTTGTACACCTAATTCCTGTCAAATTTCCGAATCAAAGAAGCTACATATTTGTTTTATACCTATTGGTTACGATAAGCCCCGTTAATAAACCCATGCTGGTCCCTCTCTTAAAGCCTTCACGAATCTCCACGAATTATAGCTTCTACAGTTTTCGAGCATGATTCATTGAATTTGGAGGCTATATTAATAGTGATCGACAAATATGATGAATGTACTTAACAGAAATGCGCACTTGGGAATCGGAAATGAGAAATACCTCTAATTGCTCACTGCTGTAAAAAATGCACAAGGTACTCTAATGACAAAATAATCGCTTGTAGAGCTACGTACAAGAATCATGAATACATATACTGTATGGGGTTGGATATGCTACATAATATCTGAAAAAATCTTTTGCAAACAATAACCCTTTTCTCAATTTGTAATGGGTTCAGGGTATAAAATCTGTATGCGATAAGAGTTCGCCTAAACCAAAATAGTGATAGGTCAAGGAATCAAGTGTTTAGATATGTCTGCAGCTGCAAATGTGTATCAGCAGAATGTTTATTTTACGATAAGCATAATTGTCAGTAGCTTAACATCATTAAACGATTTCAAGAAGCCCGCCAAAGCATTTCGGCCAAAGTTCACTTTTCATGTCTTAATCGCAGATGTTCATCGACCATTTACTGTGCCTTGATTATTTTGTCCTAAGTTGGCTATGACGTAACTACGAACGCGACTTTCAATGCATTTGCACAAAAAAGAACAATTTTCTATTAACATGCATACACATATACTTGCATGTACATATATGTATATTAATGTAGTATGTACGTGTATTTACATATGCAGTTTAAGTCTTTTCAGAAATGAGCTTTTGCCAGCATAGCTGTTGTCACATTAACGTCAACAGCTGAATTTTTGTGCTCCCATTTCTTTGTTACTTTTAACACCCTGTGCCAAACGTGCGAAAGGAGTGAGAAATGCTTAACATCAGTAACTTCCACAAAGAAATAAAACGGCAAATGAGTTTCGAACAATTAATATTTATTATTTACAGTTACTCCAAGAGAACTCAAGGTACTTGTAAAATGAAAGTCATGCAAATCACTAGTTAGGAGAGTGCAGAATGTTCCTTTTATATATAATAATATTATATATATATATATATTAACAGTAATATATGTATATATAATATATATATTAACAGTAATACAGTTATTACAGTTATTATTATTTCATTGATACAAATTGAGAACAAGTGCAGGGTATCTTTCCGTACAGCACTTATACTTGTTTTAATTTGTTTGCCTTGACTATTCGCCTTGTTGTGCATTTGGCATGGTTGGGTGCCTACATACACATGCATACATATGTATCTATGTATCTCTGATTGATGAGCCTTTGTAGGAGCAACACTTGCTTGCATCTGACAAATGAAGATGGGAACTATTCGAGGTTTTCAGAAGGCCGTAGAACGCTACCGGCGAGTTGAGAGATTCGTGTTACTAACCATAGGTTTTATGAGCCTCCGCTTTTTAAAGGTTACCCAAATTGTATGTTTTTGTGAAATCAATACATTGAAAATGGGAAAAATGAAACTAAAGTATTTTACTAACTTCTCTAAATATTTTAATATTTTGAATAGCTAACTTAATTTAAAGCTTGCCCCAACAACTATTGTTCGAATAACTCCAAAAATCCCATCAGTAGGAAATCTTATAGAAATTTTAAATAATTTAATGACATTAATTTAATTAATAATTTATCTAATGTGAACTAAAAACAATTTCCACAAGTTATAAAAACTATATAAAATTAAGCGCAGTAATAGTATTTAACATTTAAAATGAGAAGCAAATTGAAGACACACTTTTCATTTGGGCACACCACGAATCATAATTTGTTTCGTCCAACTTAATTAAATTATGTTTACGACGGATAGACAAAGAAGAGCGTTTATTCAATATTATTTATACGTAGAGGTTGGGATATCAAGCGCAGTATCGATTTCCCTATTAACCTTAGTCATCGGAATGTTTTTTTTTATCTGTTATACATATTAAACAGAAATATTGCCAGTAACTTTGATTGACAGTCTGAAAAAAAGCTGATTGACAATCTGCCCAATCTTATTCATATCTCAATATTTTGTTGAAATTTTAATTTTTCAATAAGCTGCTTGATATTTGGCGTCAGTTGTTGTTGCGTGCAGTACATAAATAAATAGCAATTACAAGCTTTGAAATGTCCAACGCAGACGAATTTTGTGCATGAAGCAACGAAAGTGAGTACCGCTCCTAGCTGGAGAATTAGACAGCCAGGCAGCTGATGAAAAGCTTCGCAAGCACATCCGCCTGGCCAGACTAGGTAAGAAGAGCAGCATCTTTGACAAGCAACTGGATGAGGATGAGCTGGATTTCGATGGGTCCAAGGAATTCATGGAGCAACTGAAAAATACGCACGACAAGCGATCGCAAAAGTGGATCAACAAATATAAGCAAGACATAGAGAATGAGTCCTCTCGAGAGCTACTTAGTGGAATATTCGTAGGCAGCTCATGGAGGAAGTGCGTAGCGATGTGCATCTACAACTACGAGGTGAGGTGCAGTTTTTCGTATACCAAGCCGAGCTTTTGCCGACGCCTTCTAGGGGATAAAATGTTTGTCCAAATTGTTCTTATCGCCAATACTTTTACTTTGATTCCGTCTGTCGATACGAATGGTTTTTGCAAGTCCCACCAACTTGGACTCAGAATTTTTTTCTCACCTCACCGTTGGATTAATGCGCCACTTATTTCTACAGATCGTCTGAAGATCCCATAAACCAACCTGGCTAATGCATCCCTAAATTCAAAAACAAAAATGATTTAAATAAAAATCAATTAAAAATTTTGCAATTATAATTAACCAAATTTGTGTGTAACTGAACCCTTATCAATTTACCCTTCCCAAGCCAATCAGATGCGAAACAACAAAAGATCTTTTGGATGTGGAGTTAATTCAAGTAAGTGCATCAGATCCTCAATTTTGTCAATTATTTACATGTTTATTGTTGGTGAATTCCTCGATTTTAAAGAGCGTTAAAATGTGAAGCCGTGTAAAATTGCACGTGCAAAATCTCTCTCAAAATAACAACGAGACAGTCATAAAAAAAGAAAAGAACTCACTCAGTTTTAATCGCGCTGAGTGCTCCCCGTAAAGATCTGTGAGCTGAAGCTGAGCGGCCATTTGATAAGCTAATTAAATTTATAAAAAAGCCAGCTTAAAAGTATGCCGCACTTTAATGTTGAAGAATCAATATTGCTTGCCGAAATTAATTAATTGAATAACAGTAACTAAATAAATCAATGAATGGAAGCTTAACACTTGCACACATAGAAGTAAATAAATAAATGAATATATATTAATTTTAATATTACCAAAGAAAACTAAATATAAAATAAAAAAAGAAAACCCATAATAGTAATATTAAAATAATATGTATATAAATAGATAATAAATAACAAATGCAAAAAAAAAAATTTAATTGGATAATTAAATAAATGAATAAGACACATTTTTTTCTTTTATAGTAGTCTGTCGATTTAAGGAACAAATGTAGATTCACAATTTAAAAACAAAAAGAAAAAATATTATGATATACATATACATATATTACATAAATAAATAAAATAGGATTTAGTATGCGTTTACACAAGATGCAAATTTACAAGTCAGGACAAGAATGAATTTGTTATATTCGTTATCGAAATTGATTAATTATTCTTTTTCTCCTTCCGAAAAGGAATCTGTAATTCAACCAAGTTAAATTAAATTAAAAGGCAAAATTACTTAATCATTATTGAAAATAATTTGGAAAACTTAACATTACATTTTTTTATTTTTTAAGTACAAGAAGGCTATCTGAAGTTACTATTTAAAAATAATTCACAATATTAAAATATTAAATGTTATAATAGTTATAATTGATTACGTATAAAATAAAATTAAAATAAATGATATTGTTGAAATGAATACGTATTTTTTTTTTTGGGATTCATGCATCGCACACTGAATAGAGAATGACTTAAGTAGTCGCTGTTTTAGGGATCATCAAATATTATTATGTTTAGGTGCCTGATGATCTTGGTCTTTTTAGTGCCCATTGTGCTCCAATGCGATTGACACAGGACAACTGCTGTCTCGCCATCTCAGCACACATATCAAAGCGCTGAAGAAAGGCATCGTCGGCTCTCTTCAGTGAACCATTTGCTATCTGAAGATATCACATGATCAGACATCAGTATCCATAGTGCGAGACGTGCTTTCCGCAAAACTACAATATGCAGCAGCACATCAATCGCATGGACAGCAAGGACGGCGAAGGGCAGCACAAGTGTCACCTCAGTCATAACCCGGTGACCCATGCTTGCGAGGAGTGCGGACGACTGCTCACCGATCGCGCAGCGCTGTGTGCGATGAATGTGCCGATTCAGCCATGGACTTTCAATAAGTTGCCTAATTGCATTTAATTATACTTTAAACTGTGAATTGGCTAATTATTTGAATCATCATTGCCTTCAAACATTTTGCAATTTTATTCTATGTTTTTTGTAGTGTTCACAATTTTTGTTTGTCACCCAAGTTCTTACGAAAAACACTAGAATAAGGTTTGAATTTTGAATAATAGCTTAAAAAAATTCAAGCTAATCAAAAATCAAAATTAAAGTTCACAGGTTTCTAGTAATTTTCCTTCTAAGTTTTGTAACTGTAGCTATTAATTTGCGGGAGATATAGGCTTCTGGGAATTTTATTGGCGGAAGTGGGCGTAGTCAAAACAAATTTTTGGTGCACAATCTTAGTAATCTGCCTTCCATGTTTGGAAAGTATAGGTTTTAAAATGTGGGAGTTATAGGTTTTTACCGATTTTGGGGGCGAAAGTAGGAGTGGTCAAAAATTTGTTTGAAGGGTGTTACTAGCAAATTTCAAATTTGGTCACTCTAGCTTTCAAATTGTGTTAGACAAATGGACTTATCAATCGCAGTTACCTTCCAACTTTGGTCAATCTATCTGTAAAATTGTGGGAGATATGAAGATTTATCGATGTACACTTCCCGAAATATCGGCATTGGCCATCAGCATCAAACTATTAAAATACCTTAAATGAGATTTTAGATATTGCAATCAGACTCAAGCTCTAATATATAAATGACGCATTTGCTTTGATGTAAATTTATCTTACAATTCTCAAACGGTTTAAGCACAAATCTATTGGCATGCTAGATGCAGCCAACGCAGTGCAGGCAGAGCCATCCCACTTACGTGGTGGTGTTATTGCCTTCGTGCTGTTACGAACCTTTTGTTAGTTTTAATTTTGGCTATGCTAAAACTCAGTACAGCTGGTAATTCGTGCAACAAATTTTATTTGATTGCGTTTGCGATAATTAACAACACCGATGTTTATATATAAATTAATCGGGTTCTTTACGATTTGATATAAAAAAAATGAACTTTATTGGATTAATGCTTTTTTAGAACTAAAGTTTACAAAAATGAATTATTATTAAAGAACAATGATTTGCTGCATTCTGCCGGCGTCGTAGCGTCGTAGCTGCGTCGCTGTAGTTTTGTCGCTGCCTTCCTATTGGTGGAGGTGTCGGGTGTCGCATGTGGGTCTCACGCTGGCCATCCAGTGGAATTCGCTGACGTTGGTGTCTGCTGTCCATTTGGGTCCCACGGTGGACTTCTTGTAGAATATGCTGACGACAGCACGCGCGCATTTTGTTGTGATCGCTGGTTGCGGCTGACTTCGTCGTTGACGAAATATGCTGACGTTGTTGTTATTGTTGTTGCGTTGAGTTAGTGTATTTGCGATGAGTTTGGGTATATTGGTTATTGGTAATTAGTGTGCTTAGCTTATATATTAAAATAGTTTTATTCAAATTGCATTATCATCTGCAGGCAGCAAGCTGCGCACTATATCGTAGAGGTGCAGCGCCTGACCAAGCAAAAGACCAAAATGTTTCACAACCACTTCGCACGTAAGCAAAATGATACAGGGCCGGGCGGAAGCCGGAGATCACTCGGATGGCGCTCAGCCTGCAAAATGCCGAGAGCTTCTTTTTTAGTCCTTTTTTATTTGACACAGCCGTTGCCCATATGGGTGCCGCGTACAGCAGTACGGAAGCTACCACTCTCGCCAGCAATTGGCGCCTCGCTGGCTTAGGACCCCCAACATTGGGCAGCATGCGCGAGAAGGCACCTTGCATTTTGGCTGCTCTCTGGTTGACGTACTCTACATGCGGCCGGAACCTGAGTCTATTGTCCAACCTGACTCCCAGGTATTTTATAGACTCTTTGGATTTTACAACATCGTTGTTGACTTGCACCTGGATGTACTCTATTACTTTGAGGCTTGTAATGAGTACGTCCTCCGTCTTATGGCTTGCAAGTTCCAAGCTCGCATCCTTCATCCAATCTGCCACAATTCTTATTGACGCGTTCGCTGCGGCCTCTACCTCCATGCTCTCTTTGGCTACTACTACTAGTGCCAGGTCGTCTGCGAAGCCAATGAGGGTACAGCCCTATGGTAGTTCGAGCCTAAGTACCTCATCGTACATTAGGTTCCACAGCAGAGGGCCAAGAACGGAACCCTGTGGCACTCCTGCTGCTACCTCGTAGCTCCTTGGTCCGTCCTCCGTATCATATTCCTACACCCGGTCAGACAGGTAGTTGGATATGATACTAGCTATGTACGACGGTACTCCAATTCTACCCAGGGCTGTACTGATGCGCGACCAGTTCGCCGAGTTGAACGCGTTGCGAATATCGAGGGTTATTACGGCGCAATACTCCTTGTCCGAAAACCGTATTGGCTGGCCATCAATGACGGCCAGAAGTCTGACATATATTAGCTTCACCAGGACCTTTCCCGCTGAATCTAGGACGCAGATAGGCCTATATCCAGACGGGTCGTCTGTCGGCTTATCCCCTTTTGGCTGGAGGATTAGCCGCTGCCGTTTCCATATCCTTGGGAATACCCCGTCCTGTAGGCATTTTGTTTATGTGGCCGCGAATACTTCTGGCATCGTGCGGACCGCCAGCTTTAATGCCTTATTGGGGATACCGTCTGGTCCTGGGGCCTTTTTGTCACCCAATCTATTCATTGCCACCAAGACCTCTTCTGGTGTGACGCCCTGAATGAGCTCCGTTCGCTGGATTGGGCTTATCTCTTGTAGCCGCGGGTGTTGTGGGAACAGCGTCGCCATTATGTTGGCTAAAGCCGTAGTGCAAGTCACCCGTACTCCGGATCTTCTTCATGACCACCTTGTATGCGGTTCCCCCAAGGGTTCACATCAGCCTCTTCGCAGATTGCCCGAAAGCAGCTGGCCTTGCTCCTCTTAATGCTGCGTTTCAGCTCTCTCTTGGCTCTTCTCACGTCATCCAGCCTACTACAGCGAATTCCGGGCGGCCCCTGGCACGCTGGGAGCGCCTTCTGGCCAGTAGGCACGCTGGGAGCGCCTTCTGGCCAGTTGGCACGCTTTTTTTAGCTGGTTGATTTCCTCATTCTACCAATAGCAGGGCGTTGCTCGTCTGCTCGGCTTTCTCCTGGTCATGATGACAGATCGCATGCGTCCGTATCGCAGCTCATTAGGCTTGACGCCATATTGTCGGCAGATTGCCCGGTGGCTGAGCTTGCTGTATAACGCAAGGCTTCGGTAAGGGTATCCTCGTCTAGGAGGTTTCCTTTCCACTTGGGCCCACATGTTTGGGGTCGCGCCTGTCTTTGCGATATTCCATTGATCACGAAGTGTATCGCTTGATGTTTAATGAATGATTAAACCGAGTTGACGTGTAAAATCGAACTGCCCGGTATTCATTTATACAAAATGCTTAACCTAAATACATATATAATATTGTGCAGCTGTCCGCATGGCGCCTAAATACTTAGAAATATAATGTAAGGCGACTGCATGGCGCCTAAATTCTTAGAAATTGTATGCAGCTGCTTGTAAGATGACCGCTTCGGTGCTTAACAGCTTCTGGGTAACGCGACCACATCGGCGCCTAACAGCGACGGATCACCGCGACCGTCGCGACGCTAGCCGCCGGCTACCCGTCGCCAGCAACCCGTCGCCAGCAACCCGTCGCCAGCAACCCGTCGCCAGCAACAAAACAGCAGTTGCGAATCCAACTTCAGCGGCAGGTACCGCGATGAACAAGGCTGGCCTGCATGGGTCAGCCATCAGCTGGTCAGAGCGTCACACGCTCATACTTCAACATTTATACTAGTACATATGTTATATATATATATATATACAGGGTGTTCATTTTTGAACACTTGGAGATCGCTGAAAGTGAAGTCCTCGCTGACTCTCCACGTCATCCTCCTGCATAGTGAGCTACCCAGCAGGGTAATATCTATGATGGACCCTCTACCAGCCTTGCTATAGGTGAGCCGCCTCCCGTCGTTTGCGAGGTTTACATCGACTGCTCTAACAGACAGGTTCCTCTGGCATTCGTCATCCGACTGCCCCATTCTACTGCCCAGGCGTTGAAGTCCCCGGCAATTACTATGGGGGATCTGACGCGAGCATCCTCTGAAATTTCCTCTAGCAACTGTTGAAATCGCCTCAGATCCCAGCTTGGCGGGGCGTAACAACTATAAAAGGTTATAGAGTTAATCTTCGCCCGAACAAACCCTTCATGATCTGTGCTAGTTTCTTTCGGTGGTGTTCGGAGAGACCAGATGGCCGCTTTCCCACACTTGCTAGCCGCCCAGCCGCTTCCAGTGATTGGCCTGTGCGGCTCGCAGATTATGGCCAAGTCTGCTTGCGTCTCCGTGACCGACTGGTTTAGCAGGGCCTGAGCTGCCTCACAGTGGTTGAGGTTCAGTTGGACGCATTTCATGTTCTTTTGGCCAGTGCACTCCTGAACATGGGACATCTGCCGCTACCGGCGATGTGTTTATCGTCCATGTTCTTCTCCTTGCAGAACATACACTGTGGCTCTTAATTGCAGTCCTTGGCCAGGTGGTTCTGACCACCGCATCGTCGGCACAGATTCGACCGGTCCTGCTCGCTCTTGCACTGTCTCGCGAGGTGGCCAAACTCCAGACATCTAAAGCACTTGGTAACGCTAATGCGCACCCGAAGTCTTGAGCTGACCCATCCCTCTTTCAAGAATCCGGCAGACAACGCTTTCTTTGCTCTGTCTGCGGGTATCCTAATCGAGACAGTTTGTGTCTGCCCGTACACCTTACGCAGCGTGATGTCCTCCAGGGAGACATCCACGTCAAATTGTTCGCGGAACGCAATGGTCATCTCCTCCTTAGTAGTGACCTCATCGAGATCTCTGGCTTCGATGGTCACCCGGTGAGCAAGGGATCGTACCTCTGCTTGCTCGCCCAGCTTGTTACCCACAAGGCTCCTGAATGCCGAGGTATTCATACCTGGCTTATTCAGCTGCAATAGCAGCACGCCCTTTTGTGTCCTCCGTATTCTGGAGATCGCCTTTCCAAGCTCGCTAAGCTTCTCCGCTTTGACATTGCGAAGTATATCCGCGTAGCTAGCGTCTCCCTTCGCTGCGATGATTATAGCATCAGGCCGCGCCTTCTCCATGCGGACCTCTGGCCTCTTTGGCTTTCTGGCCTTCTTGTGGGCGACCTTTGTCCACTGTTCACCTTTTGGACGTTCCATGCTTTTCGGAGCCTCCACGCCTAAGGTCTTCACCGCAACCGGGCTAACCTTGGGGACGACCGAGTCACCCTCTCTCCTACTCCGCTTGCTGTGGGGTGTGCGAGGTGTGCTCGACCCTGGGCGCAGCTTCCTTTTCACAACCACCACAGGTCTAGATGGGGGGAAGTCTGCGAGGACTGATGCGTGCTAATGACGGCTTTCGCTCCCTTATCGTGGAGCTGGATGGCTACCAGCTCGTAGAGCGCCTTTTTGCTCTCGATAGAGTCGCGCATCGGCTGGTGGATGGAGCGCCGTTTGCCATCCTCCAACATCTCCACCAGCTTGGAGATTTCCTGGCCGAGATCGCATAGCGCTGTGCCGCGCTGTGCCGCTCTGGTTCGTCAGACCAGTGGGGCAGCTCCGGCCAGCCAGTGCTCAGTTAGGGGTGGGTCTGCCCGTGCCCGCCGACCGCACAATAAACGAAACTACACAAAATCTGCACATCACTAAAAACAGCTGTTCTAACGGACAGTGCAATTCAAAACACAAAACAAAAAAAAAACGATTTTACTACCGGCTTCCAACGGCGGCTTCGCTGTTACTGCCGTAGCGCTCCCTCCCTTCCTGTGGGGGTAATTAAATAATCTGGGCCCCCACCCTTTATTATCTTTAAATCACATTTCTTCCGAACCCACTTTGCGTCCCCCTCCCTCCATTTATAACTCTTAGCCTTCCATTTTTACTGAATGTTATTTCATTATTTATTCAGAAAATGGGGCCGTAATGCTAGCATTAATCTTAATGAAACGAAACAAAGTAACAAAAAAAAGAAAAAAAAAAAAAAAAATTTATGCCAAAAAAAATAAATATTACCAACAAAAAAATAGTAACAACAGAAAATGGTAATAACAAAAATAAATAACAAAAAAAAAATGATTAATGCCAAAAAAAATAAATAATACCAACAAAAAAAATAGTAATAACAAAAAAAAATAATAACAAAAAAAATGATTAATGCCAAAAAAAATAAAAAGTAACAAAAAAAAGTATTAATACAAAAAAAATGTTGGAGTCAGACCGCTGCCGTCTTTATTTATTCGCAGCTTATTTCAGACTGATCTTGATTTTTGCTTGACCTACATCGTTCAGCCTCTTCCCTGACTTTTGTTTGACCTTCAACATATTCGCTCATTCTTTTATCCCCTCTTGGATAATACTCCGTTATGTTGAAGCTTTTTGGCCCGCTCTCTTTTTTGAACCTGGGGCCACCACTTGTTTTCGCTGTGGGCAGCCCCAACTATCGATAGCATCGGCCCCGCTGCAACAACACCCCTGGATTCATAGGTATACTCCGAAAGAATCCTGCGAGCAAAGGGGTTGTCTGAGGATATCTCGCCTATTTGCCGGTGCCCAGCGTGGCCGAGCTGCCCATTTAAAATCTTTTGGCGCGCCCCACGTGGGGCTTACCACGTTTGGCTTCAGTAACCGGGAGGCTAGCCGTCGCATGGAGTGAATATAATCTTCCAAAAACTCTATGCGAAATACGGGATTTTCAACGGCGGACTGGCGACTGTTCCCGTCAAACGAAACTCCCCATCTTCTCAGCCCCACACACGGATTTCGCCATTCAGGAGCATGATGATCGGCTCCCTTGCATGACTCAGAATTAGTCCTTCTTTCCCATAGGTCTCTGCGGATCGGTTTGGGCGGAGGTATCGGTGGGATTGTCTCCCTAAACGGTGATGTGGCCGAGCGTCGTTTGGGTAATGCTCCCATTCCGAGGAATTCCTGGCCATTGGTTCGCAAGATTGGTAGATGTTGCTGGCGGTGAAACTGCTTCTGCGGAACCCACGCCTGGCGGTAGGGTTCGCACTTCGGCCGAAACGTCATCTCTATTCCGAACCGGGGTGCGCGGAAGACCGGTGAGAGTAAATGGTGTCGGAGGGGCCGGATCTGTTCCATCATTCTCGCTCCACAATCCTTCGGCTGCCCGCGAGAACGTGTTTGGCGGCTGTGTTCGTTACCAGTAGCCATTATTAATGTTTTTATGACTTATAATAATAATAATAATAATATTTTTATGAATTATAATAATATTATATTTATGAATTTCAATAATATTTTTATAGATTATACACTAACACTCACAACTCAGAAAACTGTAACGAACCTCGTTGGCTTGCCGGGCTAACGCTCAGTCGAGCTGTGGGTTCGTGCAACAAAATTTATGAAATTTGGTCGCGAAGTGATAATTAACAACACAATTATTTATATATATTAAATTAATTATAATGGTTTATTTAGTATTAATTAAATACACTAGTAATTCTGCTTGATGTTTGAGTTTAGACGCGGTGACACTTCACTGAGGCCGTTGGTTTCGGCAAGTGATCCTGTTCAAGAAAGCAGGTTCTAGGCACCCGTGCACCAGTTACAAGATTCTGTGACTTCGCTTGCTCGATCGGGTACCATACGACACTCCTTTCAATCAAAGGATTCGTACGTATGCCGTCTGGAGGCAGCTTGATTCGTACGCGTTCACCTTGTAACTGTGCAGGCCTCGCCCAGTGGCACGACTGTTGGTATACCCTTCACTTGTGTTTGTTCACTCGCGTAGATTTTGTTCTCTTGTCGCACTCGCGTGTATTTAGTCCAGAGCTTCCGCTTTGCGTATCGATTTTGCTCAACTCTCAGAGGTTCCGCCTTGCGTATCGGGTCTTTCTGAACCGAACTCAGCAACTCACTCTGCAACTCCTCTGCAACTGACTGTCTCCAGTGCGTTTCGGCGCTCCTTTTATAGGCCGGGTCGCGGCCTTTTGTCGGGACTGTACCAGAAATCACGTGATCGCCTCGGTGGCGTGATTTCTGGTAATTTTCCACTGCCATTCGCTGTTGCCAACCTATGTCCGCCGATAGTGTGAGTATGGATGGATATATTGTACCATCAATACTCCTCACACTATAACGGCACATGTCTCGGTGGACATGTGTGGCAGACACGCTCAAATGGCTGACAACCTGCGCACGAAAGAGAGAGGACGAAAGAGAGCGAATTCGCCGCAACTGCAAACAGAGCCGGACTTCGGTCTGATGTGCAGCTGCTGTGAGGGGCGCATATAGCACAAATAAATATATAAACATATATATTTATTTGCCGTCGCTATATGGCTCCTCACACTCCCCTCTTTCTTCGGCAGTGGAAGACTTCCACTGTCCCAACGGCGGTGCTTGTGTGGATGTGTTTGATGGTGTTTTCTGTGCTGGGGAAGATGGATTTTAGAAACATTAATGGTCCCCTTCCCTGTTTTCCCCATTGATCATTTCTAGATCATTGGTTTTTTTTATCTTTTTATTTTCAGATATATGTTTTTTTTTCTTTATGTACTTTTTTTTTCCTTTGACTATTCGGGGTTTTGTTCGGCGAACACCCGAGAACCGTACCGTATTGTGGTCTTAATGCGGTAGCGCCGCCCGGCGCTCCACACTAGTCGGGACGACCGACGATTGTAGCCTGAGTGGTCGGCTACAGCGTCGATGACCGGAGTAGGCCACTCTGTGGGTGGCAGTTCGCGCCATCCCACGCTGGACTCCGGCATGGACCGTTGCCGCTGTAGCGTCGGTCTTGGTGGCCGGGGTGTCGTCGCTTGCCATGACGCTTGGCGGTGGAAGGCTGGCCGGAGGTAAACCGGCGGTGGGGATGGTGGCGTTCCTGGCCGGGGGTATACCGGCGGCGGGGGTGGTGGCGTTTCTGGCCGCGGGCATACCGGCGGCGGGGGTGGTGGCGTTTCTGGCCGCGGGCATACCGACGGCGGGGGTGGTGGTGTTACTGGTCGCCGAGTAACTGGCCTTGGCACTGGTTGCCGTACGGGTTGGATGGTCGCTGCTTCTTCCTCTAGTTGCCACTCGGGTGGCGGTCGCACATCCTCCTGCCAGCTGTGCACCACGGTGTAAGTGTGGTGCCAGTGTCCGGCGGCATAAGTTCGTTTATACTCGCGAGACACTGTGGGTGGCTGGGGTTTAGGACCTGTTGGTGGGCCGGTCTGTGGCTCCGCGTCGGGGATCGCCTCCTCCTCGTCGGAGGATATGGTGATGATTTCCTCTGCTCGTGCCCGCGGCACGTACGGCATTGTGTCCTCGTCATCCGGATTCCGTGGTGGGTCCGATGCCGAGTTGGAACTAGTATCGCTGTCAGTGTCCGAGCCGGTATCGGAGTCCTCGGTCTCCGACGAGAGGACGATGGTCTGCTCGGCCGGAGACCAGGAGGGCATGATGTCGTCGTCACCGCTCGGTGACTCGTCGCGCTCCTCCCCTTCATCGACCTCGGAGAGTGGGTGGTAGGGGCTGTCGCACCTCTCCTGGTCGTGGTCCCATCCGCCTTCCTCGAGGCCGTCACCGTTGGCCTCGTTGTCGATCTCATCGTCGTCCTCCGATGGCGGTTGTTCGACGGCGTCGATCGGATCCGCACGTGGTTGCGGCCCTGGAAACCGCACCGTGGATTCATCTCGCTCAGGGGTTGGTGGTAACTCGGGAAAGAGTCTCCTTACCCACTCTGCATCGATGTCGTCCATTTCGCTTGGATATCGACGCCGCCGTGGTTGTGCGTCGTCTTTCACCATCGGGTGCGGGGATTCCCGCGCCTCTTCCTCGACGTCCATTTCGAGATCGCCGCGACCTGGCTGTGCCCACCGCTCCAGCTCGTCGTCGTCATATAGGTATGACGGCGGCCGTCGTGGTGTGTGCACACGCACCACACGCACTAAACGCGGCACCCGCAGCACTCGTACGACGTGAACCACGCGTCCGTGTGGCCGCCGAGTTCGCCGCCCCGCAGGCATGCGCGCTGCTGGACCAGCTCCTCCTCTATGTGGGGTATCAGCTTCCCCGCGGCGAGATGTGGTGTCAACCGGCGTTGACTACTGGAGGCTGCGTTGTTCATGGATCCGTTGTTCATCGTTGGTATGCAACTCTTGCTAATGAGCTGTGCGCGTGCCTGCAGTTTGATTATATAGTTAGGGCACTCGTGTCCCTAATTTATCACTCTCTTTCTATCGGTTATGTTCCTTACACTAGTGTGGGTGACTAACCAACGGTGCCCCGGTATCCATGTACCTGCACTAGTGCTGGTGACTAACCAACTGTGCATGGTTTTGCCACACACGCATCTGCACTAGTGCTATTGTTGTTGGTTGTCATTTTGTCTTTTGCGCACGTCTCCACATTTAGTGCGTAAATCTGCAGTGGCTAAGCACCGAGCACAATATTTTTGGCGGTCATTGCACTTGTGCTCTTCCTAGTGTAAGCGTTGTTGTTGTCCGATTCGTCAACAGCGGTGAGCGAACGTTTTCGGTAGTAGCGGCGCTTGCGCTCTCCTAGTGCAACCATTGTTGTTGCTTGATTCGTCAATCGCGGTGAGCGAACGTTTTTCGGTAGTAGCGGCGCTTGCGCTCTCCTAGTGCAACCATTGTTGTTGTCCGATTCGTTGCAATAGCTGTGGCGTGTTAACTTTTCGCCGCGTTCAGGGCTGTTTACCTAGTTTGCCCCGCCTTAGGGCTCCAATTATTGTTTATATTGATTTGTTATTCTTAATGTTTTGTTTTTATTTTATTTATGTGTATATATATATATAATTATATTATATTATATTATGTGTACAAAATAACTCTGACCCACGCTCATGGCCCTATCTACCACGAAAGCTCGGATCTGCGTCTTCTGCTTGGCGCCTACATTCTTAGTATTGTCATGCAGAAGTGTGTAAGGCGACCGCATCGCGCCTGCTTGGCGCCTATCAGTGACCGTCGCGACTGTCGATGAAGGCAGCTAGTGTCAGGCGATCGCCGCGCCGCGAGCTGCCGGCAACCTGTCGCCTAGCTTCCTCGAATTATTACGCAGCTGTGTGTAAGGCGACCGCATCGCGCCTGCTTGGCGCCTATCAGTGACCGTCGCGACGCTAGCTGGATCGCGGCGACTGACGATGAAGGCAGCTAGCGTCAACCCTTCGTCATAGGCAGGCACAACGATGAACAAGGCTGGCTTGCATGGGCCAGCTATCATCTCACTGCTTCACATGTTCGTACTCGAACAGATGTGTCTATGCTGATGTGGCGTCCCAATTCCTGCGCGCTGCTGTTGCGGTCGCAGTGTGTGTGGACATGAAAGATCTGCGTGATCTGGATATGTCACTATATATATATGCACATCCAACAATGTGAGATTCCGCTAGCATTTAGATTATCCTTTTTTTTGTTTTTGGTTTTTTTGTTTTTACTTAATCTTATAGGACGAAGCCTATATGGTGGTTGTATAAAGGATAAACAAATGGTAGTTCAAACTTACATGACTCTCCGCGGTAAAAGGCCTTCCAACGTGGACGTACATTTGCCTTGGTAGGCAGTCGACACTTTGATATTCTTTATTATTGTTCTCACCTCACAACACACCCGAGATTCGGTTTTCACGCCCTCGAATATCCATATATATAAATATATATATACTTGTGGGGGGTTTAGTATTATGTGTTTCCCTATTTGGATTTTATGATTACTGGTTTAACAAAATAATTCTATAATTATTTTTTTTTTCTTTGTTCGCACTTGTCTTTTGTGATTATTAACATGATTGAGTTTGCTAATTTTTTTCTTTCTCTTAATTTTTAAACTTAACCAAAAAAATAAAACAAATACTTAAACCACGTGAAACAAAAAAAACTTTTAGAGGTTATCGCTGCATAACGCTAATAAACAACGTGAAGCTGATGTGCGATTAAATCGTGCGGAGTTCGCGGTTGCTGTGGCTGAAGCTCGTCGGCAATTGGGGTGGATGATCGTTGGACAACCGCCGAATTAAAATTGCCCCTAGCATTAGTCATTATATTTTATAATTCGCATACTATATTTTAACATTAAAGGAAGGCAGAAGACAAGCCATGGACGTGAGAAAGAAGAAAAGTAATAGAGGGATCAAATAACTCGAATTATAGGGTCATCCTTTTTGTGGTGCTACCATGTTGGTGCACTCGCCCACCCTGCCATGATTCGGCCTATGCAAAGAGCAGAATCCCTTAGGAAGCCCTACGCCCGCTATCCTATTTCCATCAAGAGTTACATGTCATCCACACTATAAGAGAAGTCAATGCATTTGTCATTCAATCCACGAAAGGCATATATAATTCATATTTTATAAACGGTAGATAAATTCATTAAATTACGAATTTATAGATATAATGACAAAAGACGGAAGCAAGGGTTATATATTAAACGCATGTTTGCAGATAGATTAGTAAATAAATTTGGATCCAAATCAGGATCAATATTTTGGAAATATAATTAATAAAAATTCCGGTTGGGTACTTAACCAAAAATGCCGGTTGATAATTAACCAAAATGCCGGTTGATCAGTGCCATTTCTCAGCAACTTGTCAAGCAGTAGTGACATGCATCATCAATTCAACTAGGATATGCCAATATATACAATTTCCTTCTAAATCAAATCGATATGCAAACATCCGCATGTAATTTTAGGCTTATAATAAAGAAAAACTTGTAGCATTTAACCTGTAGTCTGCGAGCAGGTGTTTGTGAAGCGTTCCAGAGGTAGTGCACGCGCTGGCTCCGGCTGTACTGTTGGTAGGGGTTCCATTAAAATTCCCTGGCGCTACTGGCTCGCGGTGCTACACAATAATAATTAAAGAAAAATCGCGTGCAGGATAAATTCGACCCATTTCTAGGAAGGAGGAAGGTAGGAAGGGAGGAAGGGGGAAGTGGACCGCTCTAACACCTTAAATATGGAGGCGACACTCCTTTTCTGTCGTCGTGTGCGCTGGGCTGGTGTAGTGCCGCAGCCGATGCCCACCCTACCATGATCCTCCGGCACCTAATCATAATATTATTGGAGGATCCCTAAACACAACGACTATTCAAATCCTTCCCCAGTTGCTGGACGTTGCATGACTCCCCAATAATTAGAGTTTACTTATTCATTTTTTTCATAATTTGTTCACTGATAATTATTTTCTAAGTCTTAATCTAATTTTTCTAAAACTAGTATTGACTTCAGATTTGCTCAGGGAAGAAAAAAAATAATAGAAAAAAAAACTTAATAAAAAAAATGTAATGTTAATTCCTATGTTAATTATTTATCTAATATATATCTCAAAGTATTCTTTTCCATTTTCTTTTTTTTTTTGAGTATTTTATTTATTTATCGATATATATGTAATTCAACCGCGGCTACTTAACTAGCGAAAATATTATATGAAAATGAAAAAAATGTGCCTTGAAATCCAAGGAGCAATCCAGCAAACAACATTAGGTATTTATTTAATTCATGTATAATCACGTTAAACTTTATTTGATGGGGCTGGGTTAGGCAATTAATATTCTTCGATTTTAAAATGCGGCATACTTTTATGCGGACCTTATTACGTGCGCTCAGTTAATTAAAAGCTCGCTCAGCTTATTCAATAGTCCGCTCACGGATCTTAGGGTGAGCAATAAGCTCACTCCCTCTACGCTTGGCTAAGCTGAGTGAGTTCTCCTGTCATAATTTTTTTCTTTTTCTTTTTATTCTCTTATTTCACTTGCAAGAGAGATTTTGCACGTGCATTTAACTCTACATTCTACCAACTTTCAAAATCGAAGAATTCACCGGGATTAAACATCAAACGAAAAAAAACCCACCAAATTAATGAGCAGGTACACTTACTTGTCTTATCCACATCCAAAAGATCTTTTGCAGGTGGCGCCTCTAGACTCTTGAGAAGGGTAAAATTTTAGATTTAATGTCTTAATTGTTCACTTTTTTCTTTTTGGGTAATTTTCTCTTAATGTTGTTTGCGTAGATAACTTTAGTATTTCATAATACACTATGTAAATAATTTTATGGTATTAATCATTAAAACAAAAAAAATATAACTTTAGTATTTCATATTATACTGTTTAAATAATTTTATGATATTAATAATTATAACAAAAAAATTGCTTAACTTAGTTTGAGTATAATTTGTAAAATTTAACAATAGGGCATTTTTCTGAGGGTTTCTTTTTCTTTATTAAAATTTTCTTTCTCATTTTTTTCTTTGTTGGATTTATTTTTGGGGATACATCCTCAGGGCTTCGGCGATCTTCAGGCGAGTAGTCTTTAAGCGCGTGATCTTCAAGATGCCGAGCTGCTGGTGCGGTGGTCGACGGAGCACCCACTTGGCTGAGGGACGAGTGCGGCGGTGCGGGGCCGTTCACTTTTTGCTTTGTCCTCCAGAACTCGATGGCATGTGAATTTTAATTATTCCATAATTGGCGGGGGGAATCGCCTCTCCTGGTAGCGACAAATATCGCGCCGATTCACAAAAAAAATAAATATTGTTTCTCACAAAAAAATTATATAATTTTTTTTTCTTTTTTCTTTTCAACAAGGGGAGTAGCTTTTTCATTTATCCACTATCCACACTATCACATTCCACTATCAGTTCATTTAACAACTGGGAAAAAAAATCTTGGGTTAGATCCGAACTCCACCCACGTGTGCTTTTTCGTTTCTTATTGACCTCCACGAGGTGAGAGAAAAAAAATGCAGACAAATTTTGTTATCCGAACCGATCGTTTTCACCATCAAAAGCCCACTGCCTTGGCGATTAAAATCTTTGGTCAGCCAAGCCTGTAAGCTGCTCGACGTTGTAATATTTTACCCTCTAGGGGGCGTCGGCAAAAGCTCGCAAAAGCTTGGCTTGGCAATTTAAACCGTGGCCTAGTTTTAGGCATGATCTTTACTTGGCAAGCGCACTACAAACTATTAACTAGAACTTAACACGAACAAAAAACTTATTTGTTCACTTTCCAAGTGTAAGAATTATTATAATTACTGTTGAATATGAAATGATCCTAAGATATTTATATAAATTTGATAATTGGTATAATTAATTATTTCATCTTACTATCATGGCAAACAAAAAAATACAAAAATACACAACGCGAAACTATTTGTTTGCTGAGCAGTGTGGCTGATATTCTAAGAGCCCAGTGAATAATTGCTCAGGTGTAAAGAGAGACTTAAATCATTTTTTCTACTAACATTATACTGTGTATTACTTTTAACGCTCCTCATGATAAAAGAGAGTAACTTACATACATCATCCCACGCTGGAAGTACTTCCTGGTGTTGGTGTGTGTCGCTGTTATCATGAAAGAGAGCAATTATTCCTGACCACGGCGAAAGCTCGCTCACAAAAATTACTTATTAGTATTAGGTATATAGTAAATTATTTTCTAGGTACACGGCACCGACTCAATTTTCTTTTTATCTTCTATTTAACTAACTGTAATTTAAGTGTAATTAAATTTAATCAATTTGCTCGATCTCGTCGACCGGCACACGCGCATTTGTTTTTCTTATCTATGCACAAGGTGAAATTAAACAGCTCATAACGGCAGTTTTTTCTGCAAGTAGCATTGCACGTAAATGAATATTTTACACAGTTCAACAAAGAACACAAAAAGGAAATTGTTTGGGTCCCCCAAAACTTTATGTTAACGTCGCGCATTGCTTAATACAGCGAAGATTTGCCAATAATGAAGTTAATTATGTCCAAATTAACCAAGTACTAACTAATCCAGTACAAATTAATCCAGTAGAAATTAATTCAGTACAAATTCTAAAGAAAAACATTTATTTTTCCTTTGCAATGGTTATTAATTAAACTATTTTTTTTCTTTACTGTTTTATATTTTCCCTTTTTTTCACCTTAATTTGTTTTCACTGCACACAAGGGCTTTGAACAGAAAGAAATCTGACCGGGGTCCAAAGAACTTAAGACCTCACGATTTTCCGAAATTCACTTTGTCTCCGTTTTTCAACAATTTTTAGGTTTCTTTGCTAATCACTTATTTTTCGTTTAAAAGCTCAAACCTCTCGCTCCCAGATGGCGCTAAAGGCGAAACACAACAAATCATTGCCCCTTTTTAGGCGGAAACAAATATATTAGGGACTCGACAAGCGACTTATTACACACCCTTCCGCCAAAATCACACTTTGGTGTTGAAAACATCAAAGAGTGATAAACGCTTGGAGAGCAATTGTTAATGGCAATAAGGTTATCATTGTTTAATATCCTTTGCGTGATATTTGCCAATAGGGCGGCCTTGTACATCCTCTAATTCGTAATAGCTATGACCGACTTTGGCTGTGATTCTAGCTTTCACAAAGGCTGGTGCTAATTTAGCAAAGTTACTCAGTTGAAAGTTTCATCTATATACTTCTTGTCATGGGTTTTTTCTCCTATAATATCCGGTAGTTCTTTAGTTAAGTTTTTGCAACTATTAACTACAGGACTACTAGCGAGTAAAGCCAAGTGCGGTAGTTGTTCGAGCAAACTGCATATTTCATCAGTTACTCCATGTTCGTTCCCTTCGAAACAAGTTTGCGAGCACTGATCCACGGTGCACGCGACCATCCGTTTTTTTCAGGATTGCATTTGGCACATGACGGCTTGTACGTGTCACGCTTTCCTGTGATGCGGCTAACTCAACTGCCAAATTCTGAGTTGAAGTACTAAGTGACGTTCTACAAATAAGACAGACTCGTTTTTTGCCAGTTCTATTGTTAAAACAAGTGTGGCGAAAATAATGATTACACCGTGTGGCCAGAAGCTGTTTCGGATGTTCAACCTCTAATGTACACACGCAACAACTCACACTTTCCAAACGACCAATAGAATTTAAATTGTCAATACTTCGACGTACTGACATTGCTGTATTAGCCTAGCAAAATATTACGATAATTACTAAAAATAATAACTAAGGAAAACCTAGGGTTACAGATTACTTCATCCAGTTGGAGCTCAAAACTATAGATAATATAAGATAAATTGAAGATGCATTATATATGTGTGGATAACCATGTGTACTCCTTTCTGAAAATAGGTATGCTGGCCTCGTTTTAGGATTTACTTGATCAAAAAAATTTGGGGGGGAAAAAATAAAAAAAACAAAAACAATAGATGGTGTGACGCGCGGCAAGCAGTAGCTCTGAGCCACTAGCTCTCATCCAGCCACGTCCATCCAAACAGGACTAAGTTACCCATTTCAATGCCGCTAACACTCGCCTCCAAATTAGATTTGACGTGCTTGACTGACATTTACATTGAGTAATAGGATAGGGGGGAAGGAAAGTGTAACTGTCTAAATGCTCCTATTTGCTTCACCGTTTTAAACCCGATCTAAAATACGCGACCAACCACCTGAGTTGTGTCCAACGAATTCGGAATCTGGTCCAATATTTCGGTTTGTAAGCAGGTCCATAGACACGTAGGGAGTAACCACTTCTAATGTTCCACTCCGTGGCGGACCGTAGCTTAATTATCCACGAATCCTCGTCCTGCGAAGCTTCATACTAATCGTGGTACTACAAGGAGGAATTTGCGTTTGTGTATTGTGAGTCTGGCAACACAATTATTCTCATACTGTTATTGTTCCAGGATCTCACACGCGCGCAATATTGTTTTGTTTACTGAGATGGTCATTATCAATATTTTGAATCGAATAATGTTACTACATCTCCACTATCAAAACAGGGACAAAAGGTATGGGGATATGAAGTCATTCCTAACAACTTCAAAATCTGAAAGCCTGTTCAGCTGCAAATTACTAGTAATTTTAAACCGAGACAGGCCATCCGGGCCTTCTTCAGGCCCCACGTTGGGCGCCATATAAAATATATATAATTATAACTAATTAATAATAACTGTAACGTACAACGGGAAGCTGATGTGCGTTTAACTCAGGCGGAGTACGCGCTTGCTTTAGGCTACGGCTCGCCGGCAATTGGGGTGGGTGTTGGTTGGTTAACCGCCGAATTAAAATTGCTTCCAAGCATTAGTCAATATATTTTATAATTCGCGTACTTGGTTTTAACAAAAAAAAGGAGGAAAGACGACAAGTGAAAAGTGATAAAGGGTTCAAATACCTCCCATTACAGGGGCTTCCTGTGGTGCTACCATATCGGTGCACTCGCCCACCCTACCTATGATTCTGCGGGCCTATGAAAAATCAACAGAATCCCTTCGGATGCCCTACGCCTGCTATCCTATCTCCATCAGGAGTACCTGGTATCCACACTTTAAAAGAAATTAGTGCATTTCTTCTTCAAGCCGTAAGAGGCATATATAATTCATAATCTTCATTTTTTTTTTGTTGTTCAACAACGGTAAGTAAATTCCTTAAATTAAGTACTTATAGATATAGCGACCAAAGACGGAAGCGATGGGTATATTGTAAGCGCATGTTTGCAGATAGGTTAGGTAGGAATAAATTGATAACAATTCCGGTTGGTAATTAACCAAAAATGCCGGGGTATAATTGTCCAACAATGCCGGTCGATCAGTGCCTTTTTCTCCGCAACTGTTAAGCAGAAGAGACATGCCTCATCAATTCAACTCGGGCATGCCAATATATAAAACGTGCTAAATTAACTCGATGTGCAAACACCCGCATACCAGGTTAGGCTTATATTAACAATGTGTAATATATAGGGTATATAGTATAATATATAATATAAAAATAGATATAATTGATAACTGCTTCATGCAAAAAAAAATAAAATAACCAAACAAAAATAACCACGCGCACCTATTTGTTCGCTGCGCAGGGTGGCAGATATTCTACTAGTTCAACGAATAATTGTTCATGTCCAGAAATTTAAACATTGGTTCTCTACTCACATTAGGTTTTCTTTTGCTTTTAAATGCTCCTTACAAAAACGGAGAGTAACTCACATACACTGTCCCACGCTGGAAGTACTTCCTGGTGTTGGTGTCGCTGTAATCTTGCAATAGAACAATTATTCCTGACCTCGGTGAACAATGCTCACATCATATTCTCTGCACTGCGACAAATCTTTGTGTGTTTAAATTCAGCATGCACTTCTAAATGAAAATTACTTACTAGTATTAGGTATATAGTAAAAAAAAACCCGGGCGGCGTAAAGTCTTGGCAGCCAAAAATTCTATCAGCGGTGTGCAGTCTCGGCTGCCAAAAATTCTATCAGCGGCGTGCAGTCTCGGCTGATCGACGCTAATTAAACTAAAGAGAGTTTTTCAGAGTGCAGCTCGGCTTTAATAGCGCAGCTTGGCAAAGCTCTGGGATTCCGCGGTTATTCAGCTGCTATCCGCAGCTTTTATCCTATCCGCCAGAGCTACCTGCCGCAAAGTCTGCAATGATTAATTTGTAACACGTCTATTGTTTGACAGTGGGCAATCTCAGCTAGCTCAGATTTCTCAGGGTGGGTAACTCCGACCCTGCCCATAGACGGTACAGATCCGAAACTGACTCTACCTTCACAACATTACATATTAACCTACATGCACACACGAAAATGAACGGAACAGTTGGCAGGCCTGGTGTTTATGGCCACGACGTACCCGCCCTTCCTGCAATGAACCAATGAGAGGCCGGATTTCGGCCTGATAAACAGTTACTGTTACTACTACTACTACTATATATTACTACTATATATTTATTTGCCATGGCTATATGGTTTCTCACACGTTCATAAATAGGACAACGATATTCTGCAGTTAAGAATGGTTTTATTCAAATAACCACGCGACTTATTCGGCGGTCTAAAGTGAAGTGCTTTACATGTTGTGATGAAATTCATTTTTGAGTACATGCGAAAGAACGAACAATGCAACACATAAGGGAAACTAAAACAGAGTTGCCAGATTGAGGTTGGCTTGTTCTATGCTAATTCAAACACCATTTGAAAATTTGCATTTTACAGCCTTGGAAGGCTGGTATTTAATGCCTGTGAGCTGACCAATTGGTTTAGTACCCACTCCATCATAATGAAGTGTTGCTACGTCAGCCTGTCACTTTTTCGGAATTTTAACATTAGGGAATGTCCAGAGCGGTTGCCTTGAGCTTTAGGCGCAGAAATTCAAAGGATCTGGCAATCCATATAAGACGCATAAGAGTCTATTGTTTGGTCATGTCTGGGTTCTTAATGCATACAAATGTAGGCGTGCGAATAATCACTGCTATCTACTATGCACAATGCGGAATAATGCTTTTATATATTCCTTTGTAAAATTTCTCGTGCCGCATTCATGTTTGCCTAATCCTCATGTTTCTTTTTTTGTGCCAATGGGCTTTTAACATTGTACACGTTGTTGCAGTGCCTACATTTGCATTAACGGGGCTTGATGTACTTGGCTTGTTCTATGGTAATTCGAACATCATCCCAAAATAGGCATTTTACAGCCCCAGTTGTTTTTTTTCAGTATATTTTTGTATAATAACATGTTCCGGCCAGAATTCTATACGACAAATGATGCTGAAATGTTTGGCAATCAATTTTGATGTGGACTGAAAAAATGCATTGACCTGGTTGTAATTAACGTGGCAAAATGAAGAGTCGAACGCAGTTTCTAATGATGGATTATATTTATTATGCGCGAGTGCGTTGATGAATTCAGAGCAACTTAACTTAGAATACACTGCAAAAAGAGAAACACAATTCATGTGTGACCAGAGCTTCGGTATTAATCGATGTAGGGATACTAATCGTTGCTGTGAAATTCAAACATGTTTCAACAGTCTTCATCAAATTTGGTATCATAGGAAGGCCTTGAAACATATACATGGTTTCTTAGGGGAAGGGTCATTTTGGGAACTTTGTTACGCGTCGGTTTGTCCTCCGGGGCAGCTCCTGCCAGCCAGTGCTCAGTTAGGGGTGGGTCTGTCCCTGCCCGCCGACCGCACAATAGTTCGACACAACACAAATCTACACATCACTAATAACGGCTGTTTTAATGGACAGAGGTAATTCAAAACACACAAAAAAAACTCTACCTCCGACTACCAACGGCGGGTTTGCTCTTCTGCCGTAGCGGTCCCGCCCTTCCTGTGGGGTGTAATTATATTTTAGAGGGCCCCACCCTTCTACTTCTGCTAGATCATATTCTTATCCTAACTTCCCTTTGGGTTCCCCTCCCTCCATTTATAAGGCTTAAAGTTTCATTCTAACAAGACTTATTAATTTTTTATTCAGTTTTCTTAAGTCTAACAGTCAAGGGTATTTATTTCTACTTAAAAATGTAAATACTGAAGTAAACTTAATTAACTAACTAACGAGGCCATATTATAAATATGTAATTTTGAATACTAAATCAAAACTTAACTAAAATAGAAAAAAATAAATAATATAAAAAAAGGAATTTAATTAAATAAAAACAAAAGGAAAAGAAAAAAATGAAATGTTTTTACTATGGATATTTAATTTTGAATAATAAGCAAATCTTAACAAAGACCAAAAAAAAATGAATAATGCAAAAAAAGAAAGAAAAGGGAATTAATTAAAAAATAAAAAAAGGAAAGAAAAATAGATATTTAATTTTTGAATACTAAGCAAATCTTAACCAAAGAAAAAAAAAAGTATGATACAAAAAAAAGGAAATTAACTAAATAATAAAAAAAAAAAAAAATGATTTGCTTGCGTTCGGGTTTTTTATTTGAGGTGTCGCCTTTTGGTTCTTTTATTTGTGACGCGACCTTTTATATTCTGTTACCCCCCCACCCCACTTGATGGTCACCGTCGCTCGACCTTTTTCTTCCGCCGCTTCTCACTAACTGATCTCTGACTTTCGTTCGACCTCCACTGCTGTCCGACTGACCTTGGTTCGGCCTCCAAAATTCTCGATCATTCGTCGTTTTATCCCCACTCGGATAATTCTCCGTTGTCTTTAAGCTTTTAAGCCCGCGAACTCTCTCTCTCTCTCTTTTTGAAACTTCGAACTTGGGGCCACCACCCTTTCGACTCTGTGGGCAGCCCCAACTATCGATGGAATCTGCCCCGCCGCAACAACTTTATCACTTTAACTTTGCACCCGGTGGAGCAATTGTTTTGGTTAAATAACCGTTTCATTCAATTGCATCAACGGGATAGAAACAAAAACATTCATGGGCATTGTGTTGACATTTGTAGAGACGGGGAAAAAAGAAAATTATCTCTATATTAGGTACGGACTTTGTGGGCACATGTGAAGGAACGAAAGTTCACCTTTGGCCTTTTACGATTCGGAGATTCATTCAAAAGTTTCAAACCTTTGAAATCGCTCTCCGTAGCCGAGAAGGCATCGAATAGTTTTTTAATCAGACTGAACAGATCTCCAAAGCCATTCTTAGTCTACCTCATGAATCCCATTAAATCCCTGTCTACATCCCTGCATTTTTCACATGGCCACTTTAAGCCTGATTTGGACTCAATTAGGTTAATTATTCGGCTAATAAGGCCAGCACATTTTTCGTCTGACACATTATCAGACCTTTAAAACACTCAAGGGTTAAAAGAAAACAAACGATGGTATGCGCTCACATGCAACACAAAGTTCAAGCAAAATTAAAATGGTGCGGGCGTGAGACCGAAAAATTTGAACCGCAAAGTACTAGAAAATAAAATAAATCAACTAACGCAATCAACAGCAGTCTTAATGAGAGCCTGGAGAGAAACACGATTTAAACACAGAGATCCCGATCAAAAATGGAACTCAAGCAAGGGCGTAAAATTACACCGCACAAGAGCATACATTTTAGCTGCAACTTGTTATATTTAAAAAGCTTAATTTTATTATTTAACAGATATTTAGTGTTTAACTCTGTGTTTTACAGCAAACCGATGAAACACAGTCACAAATTTAAATAAATAAGTAATTACGATGTGCAATAAAAAAAATACATCCGTGGCGAGATGCAAGGCGAATGCGACACCGCGGTGTCATGTTGGTTAAAAAGTCTCCCTTAATGCGTGATAAACTTCACGTGCAAGCTATAATACTCTTTCCAAGGAAAAGTATAGTACAAACCAGTATTATGCCAAAGTCAGTTCGCTTTTGGGGAAATTCAGGGTCAAGCTTACTGAGACCTTCGTTTCCAAGATATTTGAAAAAAAATAATAATAATATGATGTACAAGTCTGACTGTTTATGTATTTAAATTAAACTTTTATGTTGGACTCGAACACAAAAGGGCACATACAAAATAACACAGTGTGCCCAAATTCAAATTCATTAAAAATAAGGTGTTCTTGAAACGCTCAATAATCATAAAATACGCTCACCTTCATTATTTTCAGGTCTGTTTGCGGAAAAACTAGTCGTTTGCCTGTTTGCCTTTGCACGCAATTTGTGGCACTTGGACTTTCCCATTACCTTTTGTGTGCCCACGCGATTTAAGCGAGAGCACGCGTCCAGGAAGTGCATTAATACCGTTTAGCAAGAAGTGCAGCTGTGCTGTGATGTGCGGCGTGGGAATGGAATGCTGGTGCACTTGTACGTGTGTACATATTTACGATCATAATACAGCTATATTCTCTGTGCTAAGCTCAGTAAGATTCCCAAGCCTTCGGAATCCCACACAGCCCACACAGCATGTGGTAATCATAGTTATAATAATAACACTTCAAATATTCACAGATATGTTTAAATCATAACTTATTCAGTTTAAGTTTTTTTGAGCTACAGATTTGTTATTAAGGCTTTTCATACAAATTATTTTAATAATAAATCAAATACCAAATGAACTAACATTTTGTAAATAACTCGTCTATATGGGACTATGTCTAAAATAGTATCAATCGTTAGAAAGATGACTTCTGGCATTCTTCTGATGACTCTGCAGGCTAAGAAGTGATAAAAAATGTTTAAATATTTTCAATTTGAATTGGAAAATATAAAACTCCAATCAAATTTTTTAATAATTAAGTCTCGGTATATATAATTAACATGATTTGTAATGGATTGGTAGGCTAGGTTTCACTACGTTTGCATACAGCATTTCTTGAAGACCTCCTCTTTTAAATAATTTTGGAGCCTTTCCCTCATATAAAACGAACAAAATTAAAGTATCACGTAAGATTCTGTTTCAACAATTTTCGAAATCTGGTATTTTGTAGTTTTTTTTTAAGGTGCGTTGGCAGAAAGTGTCATAGTTCTTCTCTTGTAATTGCTTATAATTTTGAGCACTCGTGCAATTCTTATAAATAAAAAAATAAAACATTCATGAATTAGTTGACTAACTTTTCCATACCTTTGCAGTCCCTACTTTACTTGCTGGCAGCCGCAATTATTGCAATATTTCCATAATTTAGGCAACCAATTAAAATTGTTGTATAAGGAAAAGTTTTGGCAAGCAAAATGCAAGTTCAGCGGCCAGCCAGAAACCATTTGGCTCAATACCAAAACAAAAACAATTTTATGAGGTCAATGCATTGCAAAAAACTTTCCTAAAATGTTTTGAGAACTACAATAACTACAATAATAGTACATTTCGATAGACCAAACAAAAGTGAGCAAACTGTGTCTAGGAACTAAACTGAGTCTCCGGGCGAAAACAAAAGAAACCATTCGTAAATGATGGCAGGCAAAATACGAATGTCAGCGTCAGACGCGGCACACAAATTGCATTTTATATTTACAAATCCACGTGGAAGTAACAAAGAAAGGCAGTCCCCAAGAGAATGTTCTCACAAATATTGAAAAAATTGAGTACATTATATATGTATGTAGTCATGAGAGTAAACGAGGCCAAGTGTAACTTACCATTTTAGTATTCGTGGTTGCCGCAAAAAGAACGCAGCCACAAGCCTCAGCCGTGTAGGTGCCCGGGCGAAGGACATGACAAGGTGATGGGTCGGGTGCTGGGGTAGCGCAGTCGCTGACGTAAAACTTGGCATGAGTAACATAATTTTGTTACCGACTCAGCTTTAGGACATGTAAACACATGTTGCCTGACACATAAGGTAAACGTTGAAATGTTTATTTTTTTCGGGCACAAGTTGCTTAAATATTTAATGCAGATGCCTTTCGACTCACACATGCGCAGAATCGGGTGTTTTCTCAGAGTGTCAATCGTAATACCATTGACTGTATGGAATTAAATATTACAGCTTTAATATGGATATTGCCATACCAAACGATACACGCCACATGCCACATGCCACTTGCCACATACCTCATACCACAGTCTTTGCCTACCAAGTATTGCAGCTATATGAACAATATCATGTGACTTATGATGCCAGCCAATGAGGTATGAATGCTAGTCGACCGCAAAGCGTATCCTGAGCAGCAATAAAATTATGTTTTCAGATACTGCGTTGCAAGCCAATACTTAATGCTTAGTATTTAATTATATTTATTAAATGTGCTTCGTCTCACGTCGTCACGTTTGTGTGCCGCCCAAATGATAAATCTCAAATGAGTAAATGAATAAATTAAATTGATTAGGTCTGTTACAACTACACTGAATGTTGCGATCTGAATTGTAAAGTCAAACTCTTGAGACGAGTTGTAAGTTCGTACTGATCTTTACTTCTTAAAATCCTAGACTTAAATAGCTAACAATGCATACTTAGTTTCTACCTGTTGTACAGACAATTACAATTAATCTGTTTCTACTGAAGCCACCTGGAAACGTAAAAGAGTTACGACAATATAGGCGCTTCGTACCGGATTTCGCCACAACAGTACATCCACTAAACGCACTTCTAAAGAAGGGCACAAAATGGGAATGGACCGCGGAGCGGCAGGAAGCATTCGAAAAGGTGAAGTCAAGGCTGACACAATCACCTGTGTTGGCATGCCCAGATTTCTCAAGGCCATTTTGCTTGCAAACGGATGCTAGCAACTATGGCTTGGGAGCGATACTGACCCAAAACTCAGAAGAGGGTGAACGGGTCATATCATATGCGAGCAGATCTTTAAATGGTGCGGAGCGCATCTACTCTGCGACCGAAAAAGAGTGCCTTGCAATAATCTGGGGCATAAGGAAGCTACGACCTTACTTGGAAGGATACCACTTCACCGTCGTAACAGACCATATGGCACTGAAGTGGCTCAACTCCATCGAAAGCCCCTCAGGCAGGATTGCGAGATGGGCACTGGAGCTGCAACAGTTTGATTTCGATATCAAATACAGGAAAGGAAACCTGAATATCGTTGCAGATGCCCTATCCCGACAGCCACTAAAGGATACGTGCCGCAGAGTCTCAACGGTGGAAGACGCGATGGACCAAGCAAACAAAAGCTGCCACTGGATCCAAAAGATGCGAACCACCATAGCCAAAAATCCCAGAAAATTCCCCGACTACATGGGAGGAGGCTGGAAACCTGTACAGACACATTCCCCACAGAGCTGCTCTGGAACAGAGGATGTGGCAGACTGGGAAATTGTGTGTGCCAACCGGCAAGCGGACACAAGTTCTCAGCGAGAACCATAACACCACCACCGCAGGCCATACGGGAAGCCGGAAAAACAATAGCCCGGGTAACAGCGCGCTACTACTGGCCAGGCTTATACAGAGACGTACGGAGCATATGTCCAACAGTGCGAAATATGCCAACAGTATAAACCGAGTCAATTGGCCGCGGTCATGGGGCACATGCTGACGCAGATACCTGAAGAGCCCTGGAGCACGGTATGTGCAGACTTCGTGGGACCATTACCGAGGCCGAGGTCCACCCATGGAAATACGATGTTGTTAGTCTTCATAGACCGCTTCTCGAAGTGGACCGAAATGGTGCCACTTAGAAGCGCCACAACAGCAGCGCTACAAAAGGCCTTCAGGGAGAGAATTCTGGCACGATTCGGAGTGCCAAAAGTGCTGATCACGGACAACGGCACACAATTTTCAAGCAAGGTGTTACAACATTTCCTCGAAGAAATGTGAATTAACCACCAATTTACGGCACCCTACACGCCACAAGAAAATCCCACGGAACGCGCGAATCGTACGGTGAAAACAATGATCGCCCAGTTCACTAAGGAAAACCAAAGACGTTGGGATGAGGCGTTACCCGAGCTAACACTGGCAGTCAACACCAGCGTCTCGAGCACCACAGGGTACAGTGCTGCCTTCATCACACAAGGTCGAGAGCCGAGGCTACCAAAGGCTTTGTTCGACGAAGTAGCAATTGGAACAGGCAAAGAGGTCCAAACGCCGACCGAAAACGAAAAGAAACTGAAAGAAATTTTCGAACTTACTTGTCCGGCGGAACTTGGAAAAGGCCTCACAGGACCAGGCAAGGCACTACAACCTGCGCCGCAGGCAATGGAGCCCCAAAGTCGGAGATAAGGTGTGGATGAAACTACACCACCTATCGAATGCAGCAGATGGGTTCGCAGCCAAGCTAGCACCGAGATACGGAGGCCCGTACCAAATCGTGGACTTCACATCACCGGTGATCTGCAAGCTAAAAAGCCCGGATGATAAACGGATAAGGACGTCACATGTGAGCGACTTAAAACCACACAGCAAGGAGAGCGGTGAGTCCCCAGATCCCCAAAAATAAAATAATATAGAAAAAAAAAAATAATATAAAATATACAAATAATATATACATAAGATAAGAAAATAAAACGCCCAAAAGGAGAGGGTAATAAAGAAAAAGAGCAAGGGTATACAAAAGTTGTATACACCTACATATAACATATTAAACATAATAAATGTTCAGAGAAAAAAAACTAAGCCACTCCAATTGCCACTGCACAACACGTAGTGCAGAATAAGAGAACAGAGAACCACGACCAACCTCAACATTCAATAGCGAAAAAAAGTGGAAGGCTTCCACTTACCGAAGAAAGGGGGGAGTGTGAGGAGCCATATAGCATCGACATAAGCTATATGCGCCCCTCGCAACATTTGCCACATACTTTATGGGCAGCCCTCCCAACGATTGGCAGCAGACGACATTGGATCTTGCGCCACGTCAGCAGATTTCGTCAACGACGAAAACAACTGCAGCCAGGTATTCACGACGAGAACACCTGCAGCCACGTCAGCAGATTTCGTCAACGACGAAAACAACTGCAGCCCAGTATTCAACGACGAGAACACCTGCAGCCAGCGACCAGCACACGCGGCTCCGATTTCCAGCAAGAGCACACGTGCCGACCCCAGCGGCGGGAAAATGGACACCACCACTTGGCGCTGTGGGGAGCGCAAGTGCGCCATCAGCGCATGCCAGATCGGACAGCGTGAGAACCAAGTGAGCCACCGGTGCACGCGGCTCTAATTTCCAGCAAGAGCACACGTGCCTACCCCAGCCCCCAGCGGCTGGAAAATGGACACCACCACTTGGCGCTGTTGAGAGCGCAAGTGCGCCATCAGCGCATTCCGTAGTGGATAGCGTGAGACCCAATTGGGCAGCGACCACAGCAGAAGCAACCGCTGCTCGAATTACATCGATCGCAGCGACAACGGTGAGACGCAACCTTGAAAAGCAGGTGATCGCTGCCTTACTCCCCAACGAGTGCAGCGCCGGTGGAAAAACGTGGGAAGTGCGGCGTCAGCAGAAATGTGGGAAGTGCAGCGTCAGCGGAAAAGCGTGAGAAACGCCCCAAAAAGACGGACCACCGACGCGATCTGACCTATAAAAGGGGGCGGCACAGCCAACCCAGGGTCAGTCAGTGAAAATCCGTGAAAACAGTGCAAGTCTAGTGGATCGTAACAGGACGATCCACCAGCAAGGAGCTTCAAAGGAGCAGTGCAAGTCGACGAGCAGAGGCAACACGTCGACCAGTGGATCGTAACTGGACGATCCACCAGCAAGGAGCTTCGAAGGAGCAGTGCAGTCAGATCAGAGAAGGTCAGTCAGTGAAAAGCCATATACGACGTGCAAGTATAGTGGGAAAATAGTGCGAGACCAAGCACCAGTGAAAATATGTGAAAAACAGTGCAAATCCAGTGGATCGTAACAGGATGATCCACCAGCAAGGAGCTCCCAAGGACAAGTATCCTAATAAGCTATAATTATACCTAGCCATAAGTGAAGGACTAAATAAACATCCTTAAATTAATATACATTAAACCAACGTGTTATTAATTGTCGCAAACGCAACTAAACTAAATTTGTTGCTCGAACCCATAGCTCGACTGAGTTTTAGCCTAGCTAAAACTAACCGAACTGAAAGGTTCGTTACAGCACTGTGGTGGGCGCAGCTGCCGCTTGAGTTTTTACATATTTTTATCTTTGCTTAAACTAGTGTTCAGTCTTGAACATGTATTACATATACACCAGTGTTAATTTTTGAACACTGCCAGGATTTTGGATTAAATTTTTCACACTTCGTTGTGTTTTACTTTATGAAAATAACACATTACTGGCCACAAGTCAAGTCGAAACCGTCGGCATCACTAATTTTCGCCTTCATATCTGAGAAACTCTTCTCTTATGCAATTTGGATGCACCGCAGTAAAAGAAACCATTATTACTGACTTATATTTTAATTTCTTATTCCACTAGTTAAGAAAAACTAACAAGATTCATTAACTTAAACTATTTTGAAATTTAAAAAAAAATCAAAATTGGCCATTGGCCATTAAGAAAGTTTATTTTGTCTCATTATAGTAATGTATAAAATATGAATATTATTGTTTTATCTTGATAGTAGAGATAACACATATTGATTACCACCACCATCTGATTCATTGAACTATGCGTGGCGTCAATCTTTACCACCATCCAATCTTGGCTGTGAATAGCCGGTGAAAATGTGGGGGGCGTATTTTTCCGAATCTTCTCTTCCTTCCTTCAATGAAAGGCAGCGGCGTGTTTTGGTTCACTATGTATGTTTATTTAACTTTAAATATATCTGCTCAACTTCGTGCGTTGGCTTTTGTTACAAGAACTTTTTA